>CP139503.1:336524944-336574153 GCA_021014915.2 Artemisia tridentata subsp. tridentata | reverse complement strand
ATTGAGTCAGGGACCTGAGGTTTTCAGAATATACACTTGGAAGGATTTAATCAGTGGACTGATTTTCTATATCCAACATTCCTAATTCAGCTTTCAGTCTTGTGAAAGTTGGTTCATCCAATGGTTTGGTGAATATATCAGCTAACTGATATTCAGTAGGAATAAAGTGTAATTCAATGTCACCATTCATGATATGGTCCCTGATGAAATGATATCTGATATCAATGTGCTTTGTTCTCTGATGAAGAACAGGGTTGTTTGAGATGGCAATTGCACTTGTGTTATCACAAAAGATGGGAACCATCTTATACTGAATTCCATAGTCACTGAGTTGACTTTTCATCCAGAGTACATTTGCACAACAACTAGCTGCTGCAACATATTCAGCCTCAGCTGAGGACATGGCAACAGATTATTGTTTCTTGGTACTCCAACAGACTAGTTTTCCACCAAGAATTTGGCAGGAGCCTGAGGTGCTCTTTCTGTCCATGTTGCATCCAGCATAGTCAGAGTCTGAGTATCCTTTTAGATCAAAGCCTGAGCACTTAGGATAATATAATCCAAGGCTTGGAGTACCTTTCAGGTACCTGAGTATCCTTTTCACAGCAGTGAGATGAGATTCTCTTGGGTCAGATTGATATCTGGCACACAAGCATACTGAGAATTGGATGTCAGGCCTTGATGCTAATAGATACATTAGTGACCCAATCATTCCTCTGAATAGAGTTTGATTAACTGGTTTACCAGTAAGGTCAGGACCAAGGTTGTTTGGTGGAACCATGGGAGTTTTGACTGAGGCACAGTCACTGAGCTCATACTTCTTCAGTAGGCTTCTGACATACTTTTCTTGACTGATAGAGGTTCCTTTATCAGTCTGCTTGATTTGCAATCCAAGAAAGTAGGTCAGTTCTCCCATCATGCTCATTTCAAATTTCTTTGCCATTAATTTTTCGAATTGTTTGCAAAGTTTGTAATTTATTGAGCCAAAGATGATGTCATCAACATACACTTGTACAAGTATGACATCACTATTTGTCTTGTAGATAAACAATGTGTTATCTATCTTGCCTCTGACAAATTTGTTTTGGATCAGGAAGGCTGAGAGAGTTTCATACCATGCCCTGGGAGCTTGTTTCAGTCCATAAAGGGCTTTGTTAAGCTTACAGACATAGTCAGGAAACTCATGACTTTCAAATCCAGGGGGTTGTTGAACAAAAACTTCTTCTTTCAGTGACCCATTTAAGAATGCACTTTTGACATCCATTTGGTACACCTTGAAGTTCATGTAGGTTGCAAATGCAAGAAAGATCCTGATGGCTTCCATCCTTGCCACTGGTGCAAATGTTTCTTCATAGTCAATGCCTTCTTGTTGATTATAACCTTTAACTACAAGTCTGGCTTTATTTTTAATGACTATGCCATTTTCATCAGATTTGTTTTTGAATACCCATTTCATGCCAATGACTGAAACATCCTCAGGACATTTGACCAAGGTCATTACCTTGTTTTTGTCAAACTGTTCCAGTTCATCATGCATGGCCTGAACCCAACTTGGATGTGTGAGTGCTTCTTTGACACTCTTGGGTTCAATTATGGAAATGAAGTCCACAAATAGGCATTCATTGGCTGAGGCTGCATTTAGTTGTGCAGCCATGCTTCTAGTGAGCATGCCTTCAGTAGGTTCTCCAATAATGTTGACAAGTTCTATTTCTTGAGACCTAGTCCAACTGTCCTGAGGTCTTGGGTACTGATTAGAACTTGTGGAGGCCTGATTTGGGAAAGGTGTGGGATCAGGTTCAGACATTTGAAGATTATCAGGATCTTGAGTGTCTGACTGAGTTGGATGATCACTGAGACTTATTGGATCCTGAACATTTTGTTTTGACTGAATGATTTCATCAGTATTGGTTTGTGCTTCAATAAACTCAGTGATGGTAGGGTTAGGAAGGTTGTGTGGGATTATGTAGTAGGAGATATCAGCATTAGCCTGATATTGAGTGGAAGGACTATTATCATGATGAAATTCATCAGGAGGATATCTGCATGAATTATCAATTCCTATCTCTTCCACTGAGACATTTGAGAACCTGATTGCTTCAGTGCTCTCATCAAAGGTAACATGGAATGTTTCCTTAGTCTGCTGTCTCCTAGTGTTGAACACCCTGAAGGCTTTTGAGACAAGTGAGTATCCTAGGAAGTATCCATCATCAGTTTTGGCATCAAATTTGCCTAAGTGATCCTTGTGATTATGAATAAACACAGGACACCTAAATACATGAAAATAGCTGATGTCAGGGATCCTTCCCTTGAATAACTCATAAGGAGTTTTGCTATGTCTCTTGACAATGATGGATCTGTTTTGTGTATAACAGGCAGTTTTGACTGCATCAGTCCAAAAATGTTTGGAGAGAACTGATCCATTTAGCATTGTCCTTGCTGCTTCAATGAGTGTTCTATTTTTCCTTTCAGCCACACCATTTTGTTCAGGTGTGTAAGGTGAGGAAAAGTTTTGGGAGATACCTTTCTCATCACAGAAACATTCAAGTTCTTGGTTTTTGAACTCAGTCCCATTGTCAGTTCTAATTTGTTTGACATTAATGTCATTTTGATTTTCAATGTTCCTGACAAAGGACATGATTGTTTCAGCTGCCTGACTCTTTTTCATCAGGAAGTACACCCAAGTGTATCTTGAGTACTCATCCACAATGACAAGAGTATACTTCTCATGGTTAATGGATCTAGGACTGATAGGCCCAAAGAGATCCATATGGAGAAGATGGAGGCAGCTCCTGATGGAAAAGTTTGTCTTGGTCTTAAAGGAAGCTCTATGATGTTTTCCTTTTTCACAGGCTGAGCATGGTTTGTCCTTTGAAAACACAAGTGATGGTAAGCCGAGGACCTTGTTTTGTCTAGCAAGATTGTTTATGTTTTTAAAGTTCAGGTGGGAGAGTCTCTTATGCCAAAGCCAGTTGAGGGTTTCAGTGGCCTGAGCAAAGAGGCAAGTTCCATTCTGAGTTAGACTGGACATGTCTAGTACATAAACATCTTGCCTTCTAGGTGCAATAAGGACAACTTCCTTATTGGCGTTGAAGATGGTTCCTTGCTTATCATCAAACTGAACTATGTATTTAGCATCACATAGTTGACTAACACTGATCAAATTGTACTTAAGACCATTGACATAAGCTATCCTAGTAAAGACTATTCCATTACAGTTTACTGAACCATAACCTTCAGTGAGACATGATGAGTTATCAGCAAATATCACCTTGGGTCCTGATTCTTCTACATATTTGTGCAGATATTGTTTCACACCAGTCATGCTTCTTGAACATCCACTATCTAGATGCCAAACAGGCTCCCTGGCATGCCTCTGCACAAATGATAAACTGAGTTAGTTCTTTCTAGGATACCACCTTTTGGTGGGTTTAGCTTGATTGGCCTTAATGATTGATGCATGGTTAGGGGTTGAGTGGGCTGAGCTACTACAGATTTTGCATTTCATTGTAGAGTTAGGCTCAGTGTACTGAGAAGATGATTTGGGTTGTCCTCTTCTCTTTTGAATGACCATCTCATGTCCTGAGGTGTTATGTGTGTGATCTCCACATATTTCACAACAGTTGTCCATGAGACAATCCTCAGGGAGGTGGTCATTGAAGCCACAGTGAGGGCAAGGTGTAAAAGGCTTTGCCTTTAGTTTGAGTTTCTGCTTTGTGTCAGATGGATACTTGTGAGTTTGAGCTTTAAAGTTTGCCATCTTTGTTGTGGTTGTGTATGATTGGTGATCAGAGGTCCTGTGATCTTCCTTTTTGCATATCTTGCAGAAAAGGATTCTATAACAATCATCAGTGATATGATTTGTATAGTGACACAGCTCACACTTTAGCAGAGGTTTTGAGGGCTTGGGCTTGGATTTGGTGGTGCTTGAGGAAGCTGATTTGGATTCCTTCTTGGATTTAGAAGGTTTCTCAGAAGATTCAATCTTCTCACTCAGCTTCCTGACCATTTCAGCCAACTGATCAATTTTTGAATCAGGGCTTTCATCTTTTACTTCAGAAAGGACTGAAGTTGATGAGTCATCAGTATGTACTGAGACTTCAGGGGTTATCCTTAGTGAGTCTTCAGTAAGCACTGAGGCTTCAGGATTTTGCCTTTTCAGGATGGTTTTTCCCAATCCTGGATTCTCCTTTGGAGAATACTGAGAGTAGACCAATGGTGGGAGGTCTGAGTTTGGTGCAGCACCCTGAAGGATATTCAGTGGTGGGAGTGGAGGACATGATTCTGATATAGACTCATTTGCTGACTCAGTACTATTGGGTTGGTCAGTGAGTCCTAGCATGTTTTTCAGACCTTGACTTTCAGGAAGCAAGATTTTCCCAGTCTCAAAGTTTGGTAACTTACTGACTGGGTTGTCCCTGACAATCCAGTCATTTGACTTGGGTTCCATTTCTTGCTCAAAAGACATGCCAGCTGGAATAAAGACATTTTCACTGAGACCTTCACTGGAGGTTTCAGTGTCATGATCAATTCCTATTGATTTGTTAGGAATTAGACCAACAGTGTCAAAGACCTTGGGGTTCTTTTTAGTCCAGCCATGAATGACAGCTTTTTCTTTGTTGAGCTCACTTTGAAGAGCTTGATTTTGTTTCAAAATTTCTGTGTTTTGAATTTGTAGAGTAACATTTTCTAATTTGGCTTGTTTTAGTACAAGCAGCTCATCTCTACACTTATTCAATTCTAACACAAGATTGTTATATTTTGACAACAGGTTAAGCCTTTGTTCTTCCACAAAATTAAGATCTACACAAATATAATTCATGTAGGACTGCCAGTCAGAATCATCATCCATAGAAAGTAAAACATTTACCTTTTTCATGGTTATGTTCACCCACTCTCCATTTCTTGCATGGCTTTTTCCAACAGCCACCTGATCACCTTCAGAGAGTGCCATCAGTGCACTCACTCTAATTTCCTCATCTTCTGAGGAGACCTCTTCTTCATCCCAGTCATAGGCTTCAGCTACAAGAACCTTGTTCTTTGCCTGAACAGGTTTGGAATTTTGAGGAGCCTGAGACATTGAGATATTAGTTTCAAGAAGAGCAAGTTTAGCCTTAGCTATCCTGTATTTGGTTTCATAGTCTTTTTGACCGTTTTGATTATTGTTTTGAGAATGTTGGGTCGACTGAAACATCTTTGGTTGAAACTTGCGAGTTCCTGAAGAAGAACTATTTCCAGAAAATTTGTAAGAGGGTTCTGAGATAGTTTTTGAATAACAGTCTCTAGCAAAATGGCCCTTTTTGCCACATTTGAAACATTCAGTGGTTTCATTTGCTTTAGCTTTTGAAAAGTTGGACTGATTTCTTTTGATAAAACGTTTTGAGTTGGCAAGGAGTGCTCTTTCTTGGAATTCCAAGTTCAAGTCACTGAGGTACTCTTCGCCAGTTCTTTCATCAATTTCATCATCAGAATCCTCTTGAAAATCCTGAACAACACCATTAGAATAAAAGGCAGTTGATATGGGTGAGGAGGTCATGGCCTTTTTGGACTCAGGAGCTTTTGAGTCTGGGTATCTCCTTGAGATTAAGTTGTCTTCATAGACAAACTTCCCATAGATCTCAGGGAGCTCAAGGGTCTGAATGTGATTAGCATTCCTGAGACCTTGCGAGAAGTTTAGCCACTTCTCAGGGAGACTGTTGACAAAGCCAACATTTGTCTCATGCTTAGACAATACTACACCATCATTTGATAGCTCGTTTATCAAAGTTTTGTATCTGGTATATGTCTGAGAGAGACTTTCAGAGTCCTTTGCCCTGAAAGTATTGTACTCAAGTTTCAGGTCCATGACCCTGTTTTCCTTGGTATCTGAGGGTCCTTCAAAGCTATTAACCAAGTCATCCCAAGTTTGCTTGGCTGTTGAACAGTTGATGACTGATTCCATTATATCGTCAGGAAGACAAGATATAAGGATGCTTTTCAGGCGTTGGTCTTGATTGACCACCCTTCTCTCATCAATGGTCCATTGAGCTTCAGGTTTATTAAGTCCTTCAGCAGTCTTGGGGACAAATGGGCCATCCCTGATACAGAGATGTAGTATGGTTCCATACCAGTTAAATAGCAAATCATTCGTTTTTTCCATTTGCTAAATTTTCCAGCTTCAAGTCTGGGTGCCACAGCAGAATAGCTGCCACCCTTTTTATCTACAAGCTGGGGTACATTAGTATCAGTCATAGTAGGATCTTGGTTTTAAAACCTTGAGCACTCTGTTTTTTGAAAAGATTTATAAACCAGAGGCTCTGATACCACTTGTTGTTCCCTTTACACGCTTAGAATTAACTAAAAAGTTAATCTATTTGTGTTTATGACTAATACAATGTATTTTGATCAATAATCTAATATGTAAACGAAATATAAAAACGACAAGGTTTTTCAACGTTTAAATTCTTATTAGAAATGAATCAAAGAATCTATTACCCAAGTGCTTTGCGGAACAAACACTTGGGATTGAATAGACAAGGTATGGTGTCTCCTATCGAAACTCAAGATAAACTTTGAGTGGTAACAATTCACGACCCACTGAGCTATCTCAGGGATGTAGTTACTCTTTGTAGGAGAGAATATGTTTTGCAAAAGTCTAAGCTTTTAATATACAAAAACACACACATATTCTCTCCTTCTGGATCTATTTATACACAAGTATGAAAGAGTAAAAGTGATTAAAATAATGCAAGTTGTATGACAAAGCGTGTCTGACAATTACAATAGTAATTGTCATTTCCAAGAACCAATAGGAATGGGCTACGAAGTCTATAGGAGTGGTTGGTCTGACACTCCATGACTTTTAGCCGCATAAGGGAAGGTTTATCGCTGACAAGATAAGAGTTGTTCTGACACTCTTATCTTTCTAAAACTCTTCCCACCTATTCCCGCCTTTCTTTCAGGCGTTGGGTTCTTCAGTCGTTTGTCTTCATTCTTTAGTCTTCAGTCACTTCTTGTTGTTGAGGAGACTGGGGTTCAGTGAGTTCTTGTCCAACACTCACTGAACCATCATCTTCTTCTTTGGCTTAAGTTCTATCAGGGAGTACCGCCTTCCTGAGTAGTGAGTCCTTCTTGAACTCGCCTTAAGCATCCTGAAGATGACTCACTGAGTGGCTGTTCACTCAGTGACTTGAATTGTTCTCGGTTTAATAACACTTGGCGTAATTTGTGTTCAAATCTTGTTCTAATGATTCTTGGGTACTGACGGACCCAACAATATATATAGGTATAGGTATATATAGGGTAGGGTTCTAGAGAATATATATATATATATATATATATATATAGGGTAGGGTTCTAGAGAAAAGTGTATTTGGATAGAAAAGTAAGACAAAAAGTTATAGGGTAAATTATGAAAACATTTCAAACTTTGAGGTAAAATTTTGAAAAACATAAACAAAATGGGGGACAACGATTCATAACAAAAATAATCACAGATCCCATATCTGGGTTTTACAAAAACACACACAAACACACTCACTGTGTGTATCAATTACAAACCCTGGCGGATAATGAAAACATGTCACCGGTCACATCCGTCACTTTCGAAGCTTGCTGTAATAGTAACGACTCCGGCGGTGGGAGCGTGACCGACACGCGCCTACGCTCCGGTCTCCGATCAAATTTCTATGATCGAACAAATAGTAAGTCTACAATTATTAGTTGTTCAATTTCTATGTGCATTATTGGGTAAATTATATCATAATTAGTATTATTGTGAATCTGTGTAGATTCATCTTAGGGGAACTTTGTGTATAAAATGATATTTTAGTGAATTTGTGTCAGAAAACATGTTACGGCATTTGTTTGTTTGAATTGGTGCATTAACTTAGCTTTCAAGTTTATTGTTTTACTAACTGTGAGTTAAACATTTATGTCTTTAGAAACGTGTACACATATATCGCTTATTGTTGAATTGGTAAATTATATCAAAATTTGTATTATTTTCGAATCATGCCATGTTAAGGCATCAATGAGTATGATTAGTGCATCGTTGGTCATATTAAGGCACGAGTGTGTATATCCATTTGTATTTTAGTGCATCGTTGGACATAACTTGGGCATGTGTTTGTATGTTAGTGCATTGTTGAACATATTAGATCATCAATGAGTATGCTTAGGGCATCAATGAGTATGATTAGTGCATCATCAGACATATTAAGTCATCTTCGTGTATCTATTTGCATGTTTAGTGCATCATTGGTCAAATTAGGGCATCCATTTTTATGTTTAGTGCATCATTGGTCAAAGTAGGGCATCCGTTTGTATGTTTAGTGCATCTATGAACACGTTAGGGCATCCGTGTGTATGTTTGATGTAGTGCATCGATGTATATTTAGTGTATTAGTTTGTATGTTTAGTGTAACTGTACAAGGGCAAAGCATGTCATTTTTCTTCTCGTTATCCCCATGGTTGAGCTCATTTACATGTAAACTAATCTTGGAATATACAAAACTACAAACCAGCTCTTGTCCATGGCTGATCTTCCTATCGAGTTCAATGATATGTCTGAATTTTCTGACATAAAAATATATTCTTATTAGTTATTACCACTTTCTTTTCTGAAAAGTTGTATATATCCATCACCATTTACTATGTTATTTTTTCTTAATTTAGTTGATTCTTGTGCCCTGAAGAGTTGCTAAAGTTGCATCTATTCTCACACTCGTGTTAACGTCTAGTAATTTCTATTAAAATGTACCTTTTTTTTTCCCTACAGCTTACATGCCTATGAAGATCTACAGTTGAAATAGCTGGGCTTTGATATTGGTTGGGGTTAGGTAACTATAAAGGGAGAGTGTCACGTTGACATGGAAGGGTGAGGAATGTTCTACAGTTGAAATAGCTGGGCTTTGATATTGGTTGGGGTTAGGTAACTATGAAGATCTAAGTTCTAACCTCAAAGTGGCTGGTTTTTTTTTTTTTTTTAAATAATATTGCATCAGTATTCAGTTTATGATTCTATTTATATCTTTTCGGCATTAATGATGAAATGTCATTTATTTCCTATCCCTATTACTTCTGAAAGTTGAAAGTTTAGCACTTTAGCTCTTTTGCATCAGTTCAGTTATTTTGTAAGATAGTTTATCACTACTGATTAATATTATATATAACAGGAATGATCAAAACTAAAAACAAACTTCTTTTAAAGTATTATTATTCTATATATAACAGGAAGGGCGATACGAGTACAAGTACATTGTGGATGGTGAATGGCTGACGAATAAAGATGAACTTTTGACTCCTATTGACAGGGATGGCAACATCAACAACTACATCCAGGTATGATTCTGCTTCCTCAAGGATCGTGCTTTTATTCAGGCACACTCTATGGTAATATTGATGTTTTCCTCACCACATCATGAGTGATGTTTAGGACTTTATACTTGACTTGATAATGTGTGTGTTTAAGCTAGTCTTAGTCTTTAACATTCTCCTATGGTTAACTATACTGCATATTTATAAATATGTTTGTAGCCATATTTAACATGTTAACTGTCTATGAATCTCAGTAAAAGAGAATTCAAAAGGTAAACATTGGCCATTTTGACAAGCTACCCAACCTGCCTGTATGACTAGTGCATCGTTAGACATGCCAAGGCACGAGTGTGTATGTTTCAGTTTGTATTTTAGTGCATCGTTGACATACCTTGGGCATATGTTTGTATGTTAGTGCATCATTGAACATATTAGAGCATCAGTGAGTAATATTAGTGCATCACCAAACATATTAAGGCATCAATGTGTATATGTTTAGTGTATCCGTTTGAGATAACGATAAAGAACATAGATTTAAAACTAATATCTTGCATTGGCGTTGCAGTTTCTGGTCGAGTTCGAGTTGCTGTGAGATTGAAACCTCGAAATGATGAGGAAATGGTGGCAGATGCTGATTTTGCAGATTGTGTGGAATTGCAACCAGAGGTATGAAAAGTATACTTCTTACAAGTTAGGATCTAAGAAATATGTCACTACAATTCTTTGAATTGTAGCCTGGCCGATTATTAGATTACTTATGGTGACATTTTTTTTTCCCTCAGTTCAGGCGGTTGAAACTTCGGAAAAACAACTGGGATTCGGACGCTTATGAATCTGTTGAGGTTCTTACTGAATCCGCATCACAGAAGCAAGTTTATGAAGTTGTTCCGAAACCTGTGGTAGAGGTGGGTGATGTTACACCACTTTTTTTGTATTCAATTACTCAAGGTTCATCGGTATAGCTTATATTTGAAGTTTTGAACTGCTAATATGTAGTTATCTTCATTAAAATTTGAATTACCTTAATTTCCAGTACATATATCTGCTACTCGGTGCATATTTTTCTTTTATGTTTGGAGCAACCAATTTTTTGGTACAAGATCAATTAATCACCTATAATTACTCTTGTGTTATTTCATAGCCATGTTTTTACTAACTTTGTCTGATTATCTGACACTGATCTTTAATCGTGTTAAAATAACTAAGAGTGAGAGAATGGGAGGTATTTAGTGGTTTATATGTTTGTTAGAATGACTATGTTATTTACTTCTTGCCTCTTCAGACAATTGGAATACAGCGACATCAGCATTGTGTTTATGGTAAAATTGGTTGGATAGATTTTAAAAGTTTAGTGGCCTCCTGAAATTTTAGATATTTGATTATACTTCTATTTACAAATTTAAATTGGCAATACTCTGAATCCGAATGTTAAGATGTAAACTAATCCCTTCCTCATAGATAGGGTATGGTTTGGTAAATTAATAGTATGATACTTTTGAAGATATGACTAAATAAACAACTGACATTTTCTATCATTCAGCATTGTAAAGCTTGAATGCCTAGTAACCGATACACTATACGTTTCAGAGTGTTCTAGATGGTTACAATGGGACAGTGATGGCTTATGGTCAAACCGGCACAGGGAAGACTTTCACTCTAGGACGATTGGGTGATGAAGACACATCAGCACGTGGAATCATGGTCCGTGCAATGGAGGATATACTAGCTAATATACATCGGGATTCTGACTCTGTCATGATTTCATACTTGCAGGTGCATATGTACTTGTATTATGCTTCAGATTTTAATATTGGCGTTAGGTTTCTACTTAATATAATTCTTCATTAAAATATCTGCAGCTTTACCTGGAGACAATCCAAGACCTCCTAAATCCATTAATAATGATGAACTATAAGAACCTTATAGAGTGCAATTAATATCGGGACTCGGGAGGTACTTTAGTGCATCCGTTTGAAGTACTTTAGTGCATCCGTTTGAGGCACTTTAGTGCATTCGTTTGAGATAATTTAGTGCATCCATTTGTATCATAGTATCTGTTTGAGACTCGTGCTAACAGTTGACTTATAAGTAAATAATAAAAGACCCGTGCTAGCTGAAGTATAGGTGATTAAGGTAAACATAGTGGTTTAGTCACTTTAGTGCATCAGTCATTTTGTGGATTTTTGTGTGTGATTTCATGGATATAAATAGTCTAGAAAACAGTTCCTGCTGATGTGATAATGACAATGTCATTTGCAGTTCCTCGTGCAAATTTCAGCTACTTGTTTTTTTGAGACGTAGACATCCACCTGATAGAACTCGTAGGGAATAGTAAATTATTTTTTCCATACGTAATTCTGATAGATAATCAACTTAGTTGCTGCTTAAGACTAACTATTTATCTACCATGTTTCCGGATAGTGGCACCTTCTTGAGCTAACCTGTCTGTCCTCAATATCAAGGCTCTTCTGCTATTCAATGAAAATCAATCAATTTTCTTAAGCTAAAGATTTATAAAGGAAATGCCATATTAGATGAGTAAATACTATCACATAGTTTTTCTACAAGCAGTTTATGGAAAGTTTGGCCTAACTGTCTTTAAGGAGGATCTAATTAGTTAAATCAAAGTGGTGCTTGGAAGTTGAAACTATTTAATGGTAATGTTGCGGTTAGAACTTCTGATTTGAAGTTAAGGAAATGTAGTAAGGCTATTGTCACAAACTCTTCTTTTTCCTGAGCACTTACTCTGATCTATCTATGTTCCATTAGTATCCGGTTCTGCAAGTCAGCTGATCTTTGCATCCGTCTATCATTGCATTATCTAAGAAATTAAGTCTCATGGAAGATCTGCTAAAATCTTTTTTGTGAAATCTATATCGTCAATTTAGGATTTTTGGGTTTGTCTCCTTGGTGCTTGTATTGTGGATACCAGTTGTTGTTCCTTTGCTTCCAACACTCGTACATAATTGGGCAGAACATAACTCCTCCAATATGCCAGTGCTACTAATGTTTTTCATATCACATTATAAGCCTTCCAGTCTTAGATGTTATTTTAATGTACAACGTCATCAATTCTGGGATGCTACATGCTTTTACCCAAAGCGTATTCTTAGTCATGTTGCTGAAGTTGTCTGCTGTTCTGGTCAGGTTCAAACCATAAAACTTTTGTTTCTAATATTTTCATGTTGTTGGTACTTTATATTTTTGTGCAGGCTAGTAAAAAATTAACAGATGCTAAACTTGCAAAAGAATTTAAGAAAGCGCAATGGCTTTGAGCTGAAAGGGATACGACTTACACACCTTCTGGATTATTCATTTCTGCACCAGTTTTGGGCTGTTTCAATTGGGTCATTACTGGTCTATTGGAATCTATGGGTCGCCAGATCTCATATATTGGTTAAGTATCTTTCTCTCTATAATTGGTTTTGCACCAGGCTTGTTGATTTTCATATGATATGCCTTATGATGTTCTGCACCACTTCATAGATCACCATTATAGTTTATGCACTCTTTTTCCTTCTCATGGTTTTGTCCCAATTGGTTGATGCTATGCATTGCTTCTACTCTTCTGATGTTCTGCACCACTTCATAGACTGCTACTTTATATTTGGCTCAGTTTATGTCTTTGGTGTATAATGAGTATATTAGCTTCCTGGAAGATATCAAGTCTGTTGGTTATCAGGATTGCTGGAATGTTTATCAAGCTCTGGGTTGTTCTTGAATCTATGGTTGCTTATGGAGTCTGCTGGTTGTATTAGTTTGATGAGTTATTTTGCATTCCCTTATGATGTATCAAGTTGATGGTTATCATGGTGATTGGAAGTTATCAAGTTATGGATAGTATTGTTTCTTTGATTTGGTCATAGTTTGCATCTAGTTATGAGTAGCAGTATTGTATTGGATTGTCTTGGGCCTGTCCAAGCAACTTTGTAGGAAAAAAAAAAGTTAGATTAGGAATTATATATGTTTTATAATGCTGGTTGCGCATCTATAAATCCACTTGTATTGAAGATTTTTGTATCGAAAACAACACTTGAAATTGTCAGGTCAAACAACTTAATGTACAAAAAATATACAAAATTAAATGACACACGAGTCTGATTCTACTTCAAAGAAAGTAATATACAAAAGACAAAAGTTCTATACGAAAAATCATTTAGCTAAAGAACAAACCAAACAATCTCAACCATCCATCCTCCTTCCATCCAACGGTGTAGATTAATTATCCTTTTAAAAAAAAAATAGACTAAGGGGCATTTTAGTCATATCACCTCCAACTAATATAATCACTTTTTTCTATCTAACCGTCTCATTCACACACACGCGTTTTCTCCCCCAATTCCATTTTAGTAACCCTAACCGCCCCTAAATCCGTCAAACCACCGCGAAACCACCGTTCATTCCAATAAAATGGACCTACGAGCTGAAATATCTCAATCTAAAGACCATTCGTTGGCGGAATCCGATCAAAATAACCTTCTAAATGTCGATTATGGTATATTTTTGTTAAATCAGTCTTTATTTTGAAGTTTTGTGATCGATTACATTATTTTGTGAATGTATTAGCTTATTTTGTGGTTGTATTAGCTTATTTTGTTACTGAATGAGTGTTTGGATTAGGTTATATCAGCGAGTAGATTAGCTTTTAGGATTAGGCTATTTTTTGTGATCGAATGACTGTTTGGATTAGCTTATTTTTGTTATGGGAATGTCTGTTTGAATTAGCTTATTTTTCTGATGTAGTTAGTTGTTATGCTTTACATAAAATGAAATAAGTTTTATAGTTTTTGCTTATTTTTTTTGATGTAATAGCTATAAGAAGATAAGCAAATGGGATTGTCAGTGAGTGTAAGAATAATCCTATGGGATTCACACTGAATCCCATGGGATTCACATAGAATGAGTGATTGTATTAGCTTTTAGGAATCAGATTCATAGTTGCGTAAATTTTTCTGTTTTGTTTGTTAGTATTAGGACTTTGTGATTGATGAGATTGTGCTGTTGTTAGTTGCTTATAACTGATATTTGTCTCAAAACTAATATTACTCTTTTCATCTTAAAATTGATATAGGTAAAATTTTGAACCCAATGCCGTTGTCTCGGTTCAATCCTTATGATAAAAAGGCGAACAAAGCAGGGAATGTTCCGGTTCCTCGGTTTAATCCTTATGATAAGAAGGCGAAGAAAACATTGATTGTTGGTAAGTTGCCGTCTGTTGTTGAGGTGAATGCACCAGTTGTTCAGGGAAAGGCGAGTGTTGTTCAGGAGATGGAGAAGATGCCGGATGCTTCTCGTAGTATTATTTCTGCTGTTGTTTCTGATTTGGCTAATGAGAATGTGCCGAGTGTTGATGTTGGTAAAGTTAATGAGAAGGAGAAGGAGAAGGAGACGGAGACGGAGAAGAAGTTGTCGAGTGTTGTTCATGATAAGGTTTCTGTTGTTGTTTGTAAAGATAAGGAGAGTGAGAAGGAGATGGAGACGGAGAAGGAAAAGTTGTCTAGTGTTGTTCAGGATAAGCTTTCTGTTGTTGTTTGTAAAGATAAGGAGAGTGAGAAGGAGAAGGAGAGTGTGAAGGAGAAGGAAAGTGAGAAGGTTGTTACCTATAAATCAAAGGTTAAGAGGTCGGCTATTATTAAGGATAAGGCAAAGGACAAGGGTCCTGATGTTCTTATTGAGAAGGAGAAGGCGAGTGATATTACAAAGGATAAGGATAAAAAGCTTAAGTTGAAGTTTAAGGTGAAGGAGCCAGTTAAGACCACTACGAAGTCATTGGAGAAGGAGTCCGTTAAAGCATTATCGGAAGCTCCTATTTTGAGATTGGAGAAGCCGGTTCAGGAAGAAACTCAACCGAAACGGAAATTGGGATTATCAAAAGTAGATAAGAGTACAAAGAAACCAAAGCTCAAGGTTCAAAAAGGTATAGATCTGTCTTTTTTTGTTTGATTGAATTCAGTATGCCTATTTATGTCCATTTAAGCTTATATATCTTTTTTAGGTTTTCCTAGGTTAGTTTTTAGCTTCATTACTAGTCCAAAATCCATGAAATTTGTTTTTATGTGATCTCTATTGGCTTAAATTTATCTGTTTGAGTAAAATGTTACGCTGTTTGAACCATTTAACTAATTTAATATTAGCTTAAAAGTTCGAGGTTAGGCTGTTTGAATCCCATGGGATTGACAGTGAATCCCATGGGACTGACAGTGAATCCCATGGGATTAATAATGAATCTCTTTGTTATCAAGTTGTTTATATTGTGTTTTTTTTTTTATGTAGATGCTGATGAAAAGAAAAAGGTATCGAAGAGTAATGTTGTTTTAAAGAGAAAGAGGGGTGATTCTTCCAGTTCTGATAAAGACGAAGATATTACACCTGAGGATAAGGGGAAGAAGAAAATGAAGGGGAAGGGTCCGTTGAAGATAAAGAAGGACGATTCTGGTAAATAAGAAGATATTTTATTTGACGATGTTATGAAGCAGTTGATGAAGAGACTGTTGAAGAATTCATCGGTTAAAGTAGAAACTGATGAGGAGAATGAATCGAAGCCGAATAAGAAAGGCAAGAAGAAAGAAAAGGTGTTGACTCCTGATGAAATACGACATCAAGATTATCTTAAAAAAATGCCCATTCTTCAAGCTAGGTCAGCACATACTGCCCTTCATACTGCCATCCATGACATAAAAAATGTTGATATTGAGAAGTTTCTGGTGGAGATAGGGTTTAGCTCGTATTTCAAGTTTGATATAACCAAAATTCCGTCAAGGTTAGGTAGGTACGTGGTTGAAAATTTTGATGCTGAGACTTGCCGGTTGAAGTTGGAAGGTGGCAAGTTAATTCAGGCCACTGTTACCAAAGTTCATGAGCTGCTAGGTATTCCGATTGGCGGCGAGTCTTTGTTATCTTTAGAAACCAGGCCAGTTGGAGATGATTTTGAGAATGTTTGGCTTCGTCAGTTTGAAACAAAATCTGCTAAGCAAATTAGAGTGAATGATATCGCTACCAAGTTGATTGAGGCTAAGGAAGTTGACTTCCTTTTTAAAGTCAACTTTCTTACCCTCTTTACGAATACAATGGGTGTGGTTGCTGGCTTGCAGGGGGAAATAAACCTTGATGTTGTTAAGCATCTTCGTGAACATACTGATATTCGTAGTATTGATTGGTGCGAGTATATCTTTCATTGTCTTAAACTCAGTAGAAAACCGACTACTCTTCAAAACAAATACACGGGTCCATATACCTTTCTTGCTGTAAGTTTTAAACTATACGAAGTTTTAAATTGTTTTCATGTTTGTGTGACATATTTGTTGTATCTTTCTTACACTTTTTCGTTCCTTGTTTTTTGTTTTCAGCTTTTGTATTTAGATTCCACCAAGTACGAGAAGCTTTCTTATGTCCGCACACGTCCGGCCATCAAAAACTGGTCGTCATTCTTAATGTCAAAAAGGGAGGACATGGAATTGAAAGAAGAGGTTATGGGGACGTTAGATCTTTATGATGAATCAGAGTTGCCGGAGACGGAAGGTTTTGTTGCTGGTTGTTCTTCTCGTACTTCTTACAGAGAGGTTTGTTTAATTCTTTTTTTTTTTATGTTCTTGTGATACTTCTTTCAGTGTGGTCACGTTTAGGTTCCTATGGGATTCATACACAATCCCATGGGATTCACAGTTAATCCCATGGGATTCACATTTAATCCAATGGGATTCACAATTAATCCCATGGGATTAACTGTGAATCCCATGGGATTGAATGTGCTTATCTTATTATGAATATTCCTATTTGTTTTTTCTCCAGGAATTGCTTAACAATCTTGAAGAAAAGTTGACTGTTATTTGCAATGAAAGAATTGGTTTTGAAGGACTTTTGGCCATAGCTGGTTTAGAATTACCTGGTGATTTAAAGCTGATTGAACTACATAAGAAGTATGTTCAAATTTTCAAGCATCCAGTCACTTTAAATGGTGAAGATCTTGATGCAGATGATGATAATGGAGATGATGATAATGGGAATGATAAACGCCTATCTGGTACCGATCCCTAATTCTGATAGCATGTTGTAGTTCCCTGTTGTAATTGAAACTGTGAATTTATGTAATAACTTTGTTAAATTTGGTTGGAACTTGGAACCGTTAATTTATGTATGATAATTTCTTTATTGAAAGTAATTTTATTAATCTGTGAATCCCATGGGATTTATCTGTGAATCCCATAGGATTCATCTGTGAATCCCATGGGATTCATCTGTGAATCCTATAAGTTTTGTTGCCTAATGTTATGAGAAGTGTAAATCCCATAAGTTTTGTTTTATTTAATCCTAAAAGTGATTCATTATGAATCCCATGGGATTCATTGTGTATCCCATGGGATTCACAATAATTAAAAAACTCTATACCTTTCAACAGTGTTTGATCCATCTCAAATAAAAGAAGGAAGTGATGATGGTAATGGGGATGATAAGAAAGATAAAGATGCCGAGAAGCGAGGTGATGCAGGTCCCGAAAACCAAGTTGATGAACCTTTCATTTTAATGCAATGGATCAAAAACCATTTAGATTTGATTGAAGAGTGGTTTAATTGTGTAGCTGCAGAGTTCTATTATGTAATATTCTTGCATAATAATTCTTTACTTATTTTTTCCTCAAATTTATTTCTTTTTAATTAAATTTTTTTATTTTATTCAGCTAAAGTCGGTCACTGAAGGTATTATGGAGCCAATGGGTGATGGGAATCCAGGTGCCATTACTCCTCAAAATATGGCTACTCGTGCTTCCAATGTAAGTCCGAGTCCTGAAAAGCGTTTGGTGAAACCGTCTTCCTATTTATTATCTCCATATATGAACAAGAAGACAAAGGTTGAACATAAAATGACTAGGCCGGAGTTCATTCTTGGGAATAGTGTTTTCGCGATGCAAGGCGAAAAGCTGTAAGTTTATATGTGTTTTTTATATAAGTTTCATAGTATGTTATCTGATTCAATGTGAATCCCATGGGATTCACTGTGAATCCCATGGGATTCACTTTCAATCCCATGGGATTCACAGTGAATCCCATGGGATTCACAATTAATTATATGATATGATTCTTAAATAATTTTTTCTCTCATACAGTGAACGAGTTTTTGTAACACGTTCTGGGGAGCCTTATTCAGTGCGTTTGAATATGGAGACATTAGCACCCGGTTTGGAGGTTGATGCTAATGTAATTGATTGTTTAGCTGCAATTCTGAATCATGAAAATAGTTCTAGAGAAGATGGTTGTCCATTGCGACACTTTTTCCCAACTGGATGTATTGTAAGTAATTATTTTTGATTTGCTTAATAAACTGCTTATCTGACTTACCAAACACCCCCAAAGCAATTCATATCGTAACATCATATTGAAAAATCGCATATACAGACGATAGCTATGTTTGATGGAAGATTGGAGTCTGAGGATGAAAATTTTGAAGAATTTGAAAAAGAAATTTCGGCTCAGTTTAAAGATGATGTTGGTGGTATGGCTCTCAATGGCATTGAATTGGTAAAATTAATTTTTTTTGTTTTAAATTTTTATTTTTGTTTTTACTTTTTGTTATTTTTATTATGTTTTTTGGTTTTGTTTAAACAGGCTTTTTTTCCTATTCGCAAAGTGGGCCATTTCTATATCGTTGTCTTCGGCCTTACGAAAAAAATGACAACAATGACGATACTGGATAACAGCGATTGTGGAGCAACGTACGAGGAAAAGTATGAAGATACATGTGAACTTCTTGTAAGTACTTACTTTTCTGTTGTAAAGTGATTCACAGATCCTTTCTTGCCAAAAAAGGATAGTGTTGCTATTGTGTCAATCCCATGGGATTCATTCTGAATCCCATGGGATTGACACAGATCACATGTTACTTTTATGATGAATTCCATGTGATTCATTCTGAATCCCATGGGATTCATTCTGAATCCCATGGGATTGACACATATCACATGTTACTTTTATGATGAATCCCATGGGATTCATACAGAACTACATGAGATACTAGACGAATCTGTGATTTTCTCATAATTATAGTTATTTATGCTCTTTTTTTTAATAATTTGGTAGAAAACGTTGTTTGCCCGTCATCTGAAGTTGTATGGTCACAACAAACATGTTAGCATTCGTAAAGTCAAGCCAAGAATCGCAAGCCTCAAGTGGAAGACCAAGAACAACTTCATAGATTGTGGTGTTTTCACTATGTTACATATGGATAATTACACCGGTGAAGCTCCTGGAAAATGGGATTGTGGTTTGGTTGCCGAGTCTAAAGAGCAGTCTGACCAATTGAGGATATTGAGATTCAAGTTTGCCACCAAGATATTGTTACACAAGGTTAATGTTCATACGGGTAGGATGTATGAATTAGCATTGGAGTTTGATAAACTTCCTGCTGGTGAAAAGATGTCTATAATTCTTTCAGCAGTTAGGAATAGGAATGCACGTGACCGCAAATTCTAGAAGTTCGTCTTTTGTTAATGTTAGGACAATAGCTAACATTTTGTGAATGGTATAACAATAACTGTTGAAGTAATTGGTTTACATAGATTTTCTTTTATGATATTATCAGATTTTTATGATATTTTATATAGATTTTCTTGTGAATGGTTGAAGTTATTTTAAACGAATTTCAATGAATCCCATGGGATTAGGGAAATAATCCCATGGGATTCTTATAGAATATAGATTTTCTTTTAAGATATTATCAGATTTTTATGATATTTTATATAGATTTTCTTGTGAATGGTTAAAGTTATTTTAAACGAATTTCAATGAATCTCATGGGATTAGGGAAATAATCCCATGAGATTCATTTGCTAATCCCATGGGATTATCTCCCTAATCCCATGGGAATCATACATAATATAAGTAAGAAACAAGACATATTCAATCCCATGGGAATCATACAGAATATAAGTAAGAAACAAGATATATTCAAAGTAAAGAAGAATTTTCTTTGCAAATAATCTAAATATTCAAGAAAAATAACTAACAAACCCATAATTTTCTTTGCAAATCATCTAAATAATCAAGTAAAGAAGAAAAAATAACTAACATAAAAGCAGAATATAAAAAGTTTATTCAAGAAACTATTGGTTTTGGCTTTCGCCTTGCCTTTGGGTTATCCGGACAAGTTGCTTTTGTGTGCAAGCTGGTCTTCACTCCCCAATAGCCACAAACCTTCTCTTGTTTCTTTTTAACCTTCTCTTGTTTCTTTTTAACTCCAAGTGCTTTTTCTTCCTCACACTTTCTCCTTTTATTGCGTTCCTTTTCTGTAATATTCCGTTTGATCGTCAGGTTTGCCTACCCTTGTTGGATTGTTAACTTTTTGATCGTCAGGTTTAGAAATGGAATAATGTTCTCCAATCACATCTCCCGTTTCTATTGAAGGATGATTTGGCACCTCAGCCTCCACTTCTGTTTTCAACGTCTTCAACTTTTCTACAAAATCCCCCATCTTCTCTACATTATCACCTAACCTGAATAAACATTCGTCCACCACAGAAGTTGCTTCGTTTGTAAGTCTTTCAACTTCTACATTTTTTCCCCATATCTGTTTCTTTTCCTTCTCAATTCAGGAGGTATTATATCCCTTGTCCAACGCCTCAAAATATACTGTTTTGGAATGACATTAATATCACGGTTCTTGAATACACAGAATATGTGTCGGCGTAGAAAACCAAATCGGGCAAAATGTCTACAAGTCCATACCACCGACCCATCTTCTATAGTACGCAGTACCTTTTTTAAACAAAAATCAAAAGAATTAAAGATTTAAAATTCATCCTGAAAACCATATATTCATAACTAATCCCATGGGATTCTGCAAGAATCCCATGGGATTCATTTCTGAATCCCATGGGATACATAATGAATCCCATGGGATTTACTACTGAATCCCATTGGATTCATTATGAATCCCATGGGATTCATGTTGATCCACAGATGATTCATGTTAAATAACAAATAACATACCTTATAGTCTATAAATTTTCTCTTTGCTTCTGTTTCTTCTTCCACTGCTTGTTCTTTTGCAAGTTCCTTATTAAGGATTCTGTAAACCCACGGATTTTTGTCTCTTATCATGACAATCTCACAACCTTCTTCTATCTTTAAATCTTGAATCGTACAAGTCCAGCATGCTTCATATATTTCCGTTTGAACAAGAAGATATATCGTTCTAGTATACACTTTTGATGCATGGCGTTCAATCTGTAACTCTGTTACACATTTTGGAGCCGCGTCAAATGTTTTAAAGTCCAAATGTTCTTGCCTATAACGTTGTCTTTCCATTGCTGATTCATAGGACATCATAAAACTAACTAGCGTTGCTCCTGGGCTAGTGAAACTTTTGAAGAACGAGTTTTCACTCTCGGACCTTGATGTGGTTCTCATCAAACCAAACAATGGCGAGTCGATAAAATAAGCTAGAATCCACATTTCTCGTAGGTTAAACATTTTGGTCATCCATTTGTGATTTTGCAAACCAAAATCTTCAATCAACTTAGCCCATTTCTCTTCAAATTCCAACGGTTCGATGAACATAATCCAAATAATCTTGTTTAAACGCTTCTTGAAATCTGTTTCTACGTATATTTCTTTACAAATCTGTTTTTGATAAAGATTGTTTTAGAATCTTATTACCAGCATAAGTAACATGATATAAACATAGGTGAATCCCATGGGATTCACAGTTAATCCCATGGGATTCACAGTTAATCCCATGGGATTCACAGTTAATCCCATAGGATGGGATTAACTGTGAATCCAATGGGATTCATACAAAATCCCATGTGATTAATCTATATATGATATGTGATAAAAAAAACACATTTTTTGTAAACTCGATAAATTACCTTTGCTGGAATCTTTTGGTGAATATGCCACATGCAAAGTCTGTGTTTCGATTTTGTGAAAACGGCTTCAATGGCCCTCTTCATTGCTCCATCTTGATCGGTTACCACCATGGTTGGTTCTTTCTTGAAAGCAGTCATAAATGCTTTTAGTAGCCATGTGTATGATTCAGTGTCTTCATGTAATAGCATTCCCGAACCAAGAGTGACACATTTTCTGTGATTATCGACACCTGTGAATGGCACAAACACCATATTGTACCTAAAAATAATATAAGTTTTAGTGACACAATTCAATGTGACTACATACACAATCTCAAGGGATTCATTGTGAATCCCATGGGATTCTGTGTGAATCCCATCTGTATTCATAAAGAATCCCATGGGATTCAGTATAAATCCCATGGGATTGTAATTTTTTATTTAAAAATAAACACTTACTTGTTACACCTAAATGTCGCATCAAAGGATACAATGTCTCCAAACTCCTTATAATAGCATTTTGCAACTTCATCAGCCCAAAACAAAGCCACTAACTCACTCTTTTCTACCTTATACTGAAACGTAAAGTTCGGCACATATATCTTTCTGTTTTCCATTTTATTTATAAGCATTTGTGCGTCACTTTCCCCTATGAACATATTAATATCCCGCAGTTCATTCTTAAAATCATCAACTGTCCCATGAACATATTCATACCCACCTTTCATAGTCGTTAACAAGTTGTGAGCCCGTGTTGGACCAATCTTGTTCTTTGCAGATTTAACAACAAACAGTTTTTCTGCTTGTGTCATTCTTCTTTGCTTTTTTGTAAAATGTTTGTACTCTTTTGGTAAAAGCATATGGTTGTGTTTTTCAATAAACTTAACTAGCTTGTATCTTCCAGAAACGATATCCAATTCTAACCTTATACGAGCTCTACAACCTGTTATATAAAAAAAACATTAGTTATACAAAAAAAAAAAAAAAAAAAAAAAAAAAAAAAACATTAAGAATCCCATGGATTCTGAACACATCCCATGGGATTCAGAATAAATCACATGTTATTCAGAATGAATCCCATGGGATTCAGAATAAATCACATGGGTTTCAACATTATTTTTATGAATCAAGTTATATGTTACAAGTCATAAATATGGAGAGGTTTTCAACCTGTTACATGAATAGTTGTATTTCTCTTTTGTTTGCCACTGTGTTTAGCATCCAAAGTGTCGATATTAACATGTCTTGGTGCTCCTTCTTTGTTGCACATGAGGTATTTGAGTGTTACAATTCCAGATTTTGTTGTTTTTTGACATGCTTTTTGATTTTGGTTATATTCAAGCTCTTTTAATTCGTTTTTCCGAAGAAATCGTAACGAATACAATTTCCCCGAGTCGTTCTCCCAACGAAGGTTTGACGGCGAATTTGTCGGATCGGTGTCGTGTAAAAGTGATGTGAAAGTGAATTATAGTTGGATTTTTTGAATTTTCAAACTAATTATGATGAAATAAAAGCAAATTAAGCAAATAAAGATAGAAAACAAATAAGAGGCACAAATAATCCTAAAAACACGAATCTAACTTAAAAACGTAACGCGGGATTTTAAAAACGCAACTAAAAGGGAACTAACTAATTTTAACTTAGATTTTTATTTTAGAAATTAAAATCTACTTAAAAAGCTTTAAAAAGTTCTAAGAAAACTTGAAATTACCAAAAACGATCTTAAAAATCAAAACGGCCCGTTACCGGGCTCGGTAACGGGCTAAAAAGTGAAATATAAAGTTCTAAAGAGCCTACGAAGGTAAAAATAATTTTCCTAGGTTAAGAATGATAAAATAAAATTTTAGGAAAAAGAATTTTATTTTTTTGATTATTTTTCGATTTATTATGATTTAAAAACTAAAAAGGTAAAATAAAATGATTAAAAATAGCAAAACATTTGGAAAAATATGAAATTTTTCTGGAAATTACTTTAATCTATTATAAACTCAGGAAAAATACTAAAAGTGAAATTGCTTTTTGGAATAAGCAGAAATTAAGCCAAACAGCTTAAATAAGCTAAAAGATGGAAAGTGGTATAAAGATTAAATGTTGCAAAGCATGTATGAAAAAGACCCAAGGGCGACTGGTAATGTGTGTGTGCTATGGTGTGAGTGGCCTGGGTTCGAGTCCCAGGTTGGTAATTTTTTTAAAACTAATTGTTTTTTTCTTTTTGAACAAACTTATAAAGCACAAGAAAATAAGCAACTCTTATAACTAAATCTACTTATAGAAATGAGCAAATAAGCAGATTGAAAAGAAAGTAATAAGCAGATTCACTAAACACTTATAAATGGACTTTTGGAAATCTAAAACCATTCAAAAGCTAGGATAAGCTAATGCCTATGGGGAAATAAGCAAGAGGCTAACAAGGGGAGTCCTAAAAAAGCTAGGGGGAACATAATAAGCACTAATCTTATCCTAATAAGCACTAAATAAGCAGTTCTTATATCCAAGGGCTGCAACATGAAAACAGGCAATATGGGCAACTTTAGAGGCTCAATAAGCTAATAAGAAAAATTTATAAAAATAAAATAAAAATATTAGCCAAGAGATAAGCCACCAGATAAGTTCTAAACCAAAAACCAGATCATTTCAATAAGATTTGAACAAATTAAAAATCAACAATTCAAGCTGATTAAGCAAGATGAGGTCTGGTGCAGGGCATGTTTATAGCAGACATGCCATTTTAAACCATCCAAAAGCACTTGAGAAAAATTCTACAAAATAAGCAAAAATTGTTTTTGAAAAAACAAGATGGCAATATTTTGAAATCCAGAATTACACCTAATTTGAGAAAGAGATGAGAGAATTAAAATTCAGAAACATAGGCTGATTAGAAAACTTTATGCAAATTTGACTTTTTGTGATTTTTTAAGAATATGACTTTCTTGAACTATGAACAGCTTTTAATTGATTAAAAGGATAAAATAAGCTAATGTATTACTTGATTAAACTATTTTTGACTAATCTTAATCCTAAAATGATGAAGATGCAACTAAAAAACCTAACTGTTATGCATATAAGAGATATAAGAGATGAATTTGACTTTTATGCTATGACCAATGAATTTTATACTAAAAATGACCTAAGTGCAGCTAATAGAGACTGACTACATGCAATATGACCATAGAAACTAGCTTGAACTCAAAGATAACCCCTTAATCCAAACACCCCTTAATAAGGCTGTTTTAAAAATTTACAACTACAAAGGCATGTTTAAGCTATGAAATGCAAAGAAGAAAGCTGGGCTAGATATTTTAAAGACTAAAAGTTAAATTAGATCTGAAAATAAGCACTTACAATAAGCTATGACTAAAAAGCTATACTTTTGGATTTTTTAAGGTTTATGATGAAATATAAAGAAAAATAAGATATACACTGAAAGTATCAATTAAAAGCAGTAATGAACTAATATAAGCAGGGAAATGCAAGAAATAAGCACAAATAAGCAGTTTGACCAATAGTTGACTTTCTTTGACCTTTTGCAATTGAAAAGATTTGGAACAGGTTTAACCTTTAAAAACTCACACAAAGCTATAGATAAGCTTTTATGAGCTTAAGGAAACAGAAAAGAGCTATTTGAAAGCTAAAATAAGTAATTAAACATAATTTTTGTATTTTTTTTAGATTTTTCAATGTTTTTGAGATTTTTTAGTTTTAATGACTTAAAGACAGAAATGAATAATTAAGGACTTGAAAACTTAAATGAGCTTATAAGAAGTATAATAAGAAAAGAAATAAGCTATTGAAAAGCTTTTATAAGCTAAGAGAATATTTAAGTAAATAAGAGAAAATGAACTAGACTTGATTCAAAACTAAACTTTTATTAATAAAGCCACAATTACACTAAAATAAAGCTCAGAAATACATTGAAGAATAAAAAAGACAGCAATTCGACTCTAAAAAACCTACACTAGAAATGGTGAAATGATGGGGTATTTATAGCCGAGCCCAAGGTGAGGGGTGCTAGGGTTTAGGAAGCTCCCATAAGCTGATTCTTGGCCATTGATCCTCCAATCTTATCACTATGTCGACATCCAATCCATTCTTAGCCCTTGGATTAAAACTTATCTCAATCCCACGTATTAGCATCCAATCAGAGAGCTAGAAAAGGCCACGTGTGCTGGGAAATGACACCATCTGACAACGTGTCAGAGGGTTTCTAGAAGGAGAAACCTCGTACTAAGAATCTTGGGTGAAAGTGATGGGGGAGCAGGGTAAATCAAGGAAGAAGATGTACGGTGAAAAAAAGGCGCGGGTATAAATTATTTTTATTGTTTATTGATTTTCCTTGACTGGGTCAGGGTTTGACTCGGATTTTTTGGGGTATCCGGGTTTTAATAAATGGAGTAGTGGGCTGGTGTTGGTGGGCTTGGGATAATGGGTTTAGGATTATTAATGGATTTGGGTTAAGTGGGATCCGGTAGGTTTATAAGTTTTAGGATTTAGTAATAGAATTTTACAAGGACCAATATTGTAATTTTCTGAAAATGCAAGGGCTGATTATGTCGTACTTCAAAAATGTAATCAAGGGCTGACACTGCCAATCTTGAATAGATGAAGGGCTCTAGTTGACTTTTCTTCAAAATATATCTTTGAGGGACCATTCTTGCAAACTTTAAAACTATAGGGGCCAATCTTGCACTTTCTTCAAACTTCATCATAAGGGTCAAACTTGTAATTTCTGAAACTTTGAGGACTTCAATGGACTTTATGAGCTTTGTCTCTAACCACTAGCTTCCCCGCTTTGGCTTTAGACACTTTTCCAATTCTCGTGCTCGTTTTGTCATTTTCTCGTGATTTTTCGTCTATTTGTTATACATCCATACCTGCACAATCAAAAACGCAAAAACACAAATATTTTGCAATTATGGGTTAGTTTTTGGTCAATTTGGTCGGGTTTTGGTCAAATAAAGGTATGTGAATTAACACATACCAAAATCCCCCAGACTAAGATATTGCCGTGTCCTCACGCAATGTAATCACGTCACGCTCTTGAGATAAATAATTTCACAACTCTTTTTACTAACTTTGGAAAGTAGCAAAATGTTCAAAAGAGAATACGAAATCATTTATTCCCGAAAACGCCTCGTTTTCCAATTTATTCACATTTATTCTATTTTTGTATTTTTCCACTTTATTCATATGACGGGATGATGACTTTCATTATTTTTCAATTATTTTTAGGATCACGGAGTAGGAAACACGACTCATAAAGAAGTGACCATACGGATAAAGTTCGTCATCCTTGATTTTTCACGAGTCCCCAAACTAAGCTTAAAAACGAAATCATTGTTTATTTACAAGTTAGATGCCAACACTACCCATGGAAGTTACTTGTGTAATTACCTCTTGCTCCCATTTTCCTATTTTCCTCTATTTATTTTATTTTTGGTGAGAAATGAATTGCTTCATATTTTCTCGTTTTGATAGTTTTTTAGTCCGATAAAGAATACTAAGTTTAGACGCTAAGTAGTTTCTAAACCTTCCCTCGAAAACCGTTGCATACAAAAATGAGGTCCACATGTAGGTCTCTGATTTAACACGATTTTGAGAGTATCCCTTTTATTACGACCGAAACAACTCATCTACGAGTCCAGAGACGGAAGCTTTTATTAGGACACTCCCGGAGTCGAAAGCTTGGCATTTTTCACATTATAAGCACATTTAACATTTTAGCCCTTAGCCTTTTACAACAATTACAACATCGGTTATGAGCCGGCAAGATGTAATAGTCTTATTATGACCTTGGAATTTTCCTCTGCCTTTTTGAAGTCTACAACAACGGGAACGAACCGTCAAGATGCAGAAAACTTTTATGGCTTTGGATTATTATTATTAAACATTATTCATTATTATTTGCCAAACCCCGAGTCCTACGACTTTTATAACAATCACAACATCGGCTGCGAACCGGCAAGATGTGATAGTCTATTACACTGTAACGCTGGCAGTACCTCTATGTGTACCCAACTTTCATAAGCAAGGATTCGCTTAGGAATGAGAAGAAACTAAATATTGCCAAAACCGTCGTACCTTTAATTATTCCTAAACATCTATTAATATGGGTGAAACAATTTTGTGGGAGCAAAAAGCCACAAGTACCTTCGATGAGCTCTAAAGAGAACCAACTACTCCACGTTTAGCATCTAACTTATAAATTAACTCTATCATTTCTCGTTCTTCGCAAATTTAAAATCCCAAATAATGAGATCCGCGAATGCTTAGCCTTATAATCAAGCCATGCATATATAAAGTCAAATACGGGAACTTGCAAACTCTTAGAAAGAATTCGCGTTTTATAGCTCCTTGTGTAAAAGACTAGTACGAGCTTATAGATTATAATTGGTTAAGGGGACAAGCTAGGGCTCAACACGTCCGGTCAAGTCAAAAATTTATTCCTACTCTCACCAACCGGAAAGTCAACAAGGTGTCAAAACACTTATTATATTTTTGCACAACTTTTTCTCATTTTTTTTGTACTTTTTCACAACATTTTCATCAATTTTTTTTTTTTAAATTTTTTTCAATTTTTAAGGAAAAACGAGGTTGCGAGAGTAAATGACTGAATGAAAGTGCAAGGTCAATCGAATCGAAGATTCACCCCCCCAGACTAAAGGTAAACATCGTCCTCGATGTTTCAAAGGTAAGGTTAATCCTAACAAAAAGCTAACGCCGTTTATTAATTATGCCAAAGATAGACGTTAGACGATAAGATTTACGGATATCGGATTTCCATAAGCAATGATGAATGAGACTCGAGTGGAGAGAAGACAAAACCACGAGCACGAGAGTCATCATAAATCGGGGACAATCCTGGACATTCACAAACAAACAACCACGAAAACACGAGAATGGAAGAGGTCGCACCCCCTCATGTCAATTATTAGAAATTAGAAAGAAAATAGAGATGATAACATGGGTTGCCTCCCACGAAGCGCTTTGTTTTTGTTTACCGAGTCACATAGCTTGACTCGATCCCCGAATTCATTCGTCCTTGGGGAAAGTTTGGAGATCTGGGACAACCTTGGGTGGTATATCCCCTCCGAAGTAGTGTTTAAGTCTATGACCATTCACCTTAAAATTTGGACCATCGGGTTGAGTCAACTCAATAGTTCCATATGGGAAAACTTGGGTTATGGTGAATGGTCCAGACCAACGGGTTTTAAGCTTGCCCGAGAAAATCTTTAACCTAGAGTTAAAAAGAAGGACTCGATCACCAACATTGAAAATGTGGTTCTTAATCTTGGAGTCATGGATTCTTTTTGTTTTCTCTTTATAAATCAAAGAATTCTCATAGGCTTGATCCCTAAGTTCGGTTAATTCATTGAGTTGAATTTTTTGGTGATCACCCGCGGTTTTAAGGTCAAAGTTAGCATGTTTCAAGGCCCAATAAGCTTTGTGCTCTAACTCGATCGGTAGATGACATGCTTTTCCATACACGAGCTTGTAAGGAGTACACCCGATGGGTGTTTTGTAAGCCGTGCGGAAAGCCCAAAGTGCATCATCTAGTTTATCCGACCAAGAGGCACGATTTTCGCCTACGGTCCTTTCAAGAATTCTTTTTAAACCTCGATTAGAAACTTCCACTTGGCCACTTGTTTGTGGGTGATACGCGGTAGCAAGACGGTGAGTGACACCGTACTTAAGCATGACTTTTGCAAATTGGTCATTGCAAAAGTGCGTACCACGATCACTAATGATGGCACGGGGAGTTCCAAAACGAGCAAAGAGAGATTTAAGAAATTTCACAACAACTCGGGCATCGTTAGTGGGGAGCGCTTTAGCTTCAACCCATTTAGACAAGTAGTCGACTGTCACGAGGATATACTTGTTCCCTCGTGAAGACGGGAACGGGCCCATAAAATCGATACCCCAGACGTCAAAAATCTCGCAAACTTGGATTGCATTTTGAGGCATTTCGTCCTTCTGCGAGATTTTTCCTTGACGCTGGCACGAGTCACATGACTTGACTAACTCGTGGGCATCACGGTATATAGTAGGCCAATAGAAACCAGAATAAAAAACCTTCCTGGCGGTGTAGTTGGCACCATGATGTCCCCCCGTGGGTCCATTGTGGCATGCCATAAGAATATCACCGGCTTCTTTGCCGTGAACACACCGCTGGATCACTTGGTCCGCACATACTTTGAACAAATAGGGGTCGTCCCGAAAGTAATGTTTGACATCTTTAAAGAATTTCTTCTTTTGTTGGGACGACATCCCTTTAACTATGAAATTCCCCGCGTGGTAATTCGCAAAATCGGCGAACCATGGGGTACTTGAGTCATTATTAGCCAACATCCCAAGTGTCTCAAGAGGAAAAGTCTCAGTGATTTCCTTGTTCTCGAGCACACTTTGATGGGGATTTTCGAGTCTAGAGAGATGGTCGGCGGCTAGGTTCTCAGCTCCTTTCTTGTCACGAATTTCGACATCGAATTCTTGAAGGAGGAGAACCCACCGAAGTAATCTAGGCTTAGCATCTTGCTTTGCCATTAGATACTTGAGAGCCGAATGGTCCGTATACACTATGGTCTTTTTCAAGACAAGATAAGGTCGAAATTTTTCAAAGGCATAAACAACGGCTAACATCTCTTTCTCAGTAGTTGTATAGTGAGATTGAGCGTCTTTCATTGTCTTGCTCGCATAGTGTATAGGTTGGAAGTATTTATTCTTGCGTTGCCCCAAGACTGCACCAATGGCATAATCGCTAGCATCGCACATTAGCTCAAAGGGCAAGTCCCAATCGGGGGCAACTAAGATCGGAGCTTCCGTCAACTTCTTCTTTAAAATATTAAATGCATCGGTGCATTCATTTGAGAAGATGAACGGAGCATCCTTTTCAAGGAGATGGGTCAGAGGCCCGGCGATTTTCGAGAAATCTTGAATAAATCGTCTATAGAAACCGGCGTGACCAAGGAAACTACGAATTCCTTTGACGGTCGTGGGATGAGGTAGCTTTGCGATAACATCGACTTTAGCTCTATCGACCTCTATCCCAGATCTGGAAATTTTGTGTCCAAGGACAATGCCCTCTTTCACCATAAAGTGGCACTTCTCCCAATTTAGAACCAAATTGGTGTCTTCGCACCGTTGGAGCATTCTTTCTAAATGGGAGAGGCACGAAGAGAAGGAATTTCCATATACCGAGAAGTCATCCATGAATACTTCCATAGTCTTCTCGATCATGTCATGGAAAATGGCCATCATGCACCTCTGAAACGTGCCTGGAGCATTACATAAGCCAAAAGGCATACGTCGATAGGCAAACGTTCCGTAAGGGCAAGTAAAGGTGGTATTTTCTTAATCCTGGGGATCGATCGGAATCTGGAAATACCCGGAAAAACCATCTAAAAAACAATAGAACGCATTTCCCGCTAGACGATCCATGAATGGAAGTGGGAAATGTTCCTTTCGGGTGGCATCATTGAGCTTTCGGTAATCGATACACATTCTCCATCCCGTGAGAGACGTGTGGGGATTAGCTCATTATCTACATTGGTGACAATGGTCACACCACCCTTTTTGGGAACACAGTGGACAGGGCTAACCCATGAACTATCCGAGATTGGATAAATCATCCCGGCATCTAGGAGTTTGATAACTTCCTTCTTAATGACATCGTGGATTTTAGGGTTAACCCGTCTTTGTTGCTAAACGGTCGGCTTAGAATTTTCTTCAAGTAAAATCTTGTGGGTGCAAAAACGAGGGTCAATGCCCTTTATGTCGGAGATCTGCCAAGCGATGGCAGTCTTATGCTTCCTAAGCACATCTAAGAGACGGGTCTTCTCCTCATCTTTAAGGTCTTTATAAATGATGACGGGGAATTTGTCAATATCTTCTAAGAAAGCGTATTCAAGATGATGAGGCAAATCCTTGAGCTCGGGCTCCAGAGGATTTTCACTAGATGGCCTTATTTCTTTAACTTCTTCAATTTTAAGATCCATCGGAGGGAGAGATGGAGACGAATCTTCATTCAATAATTTTTCGAGCAAAAGAATGTCTCCCTCCGGATCGAGATAGGAATCATCAACTTCCGGTGAAGAGGATGTATCAACAGCAAGAAAGTTCTCGACGTCTTCCAAAAGGAAATCACCTCCCTCAAACGGAGTGAAGAAGGGGGAAGAGTCGGACACAATAGGTTGAGAAGAAGGAGTGGGATTGCCACTCGGAGCATTATGAGAAAAACCGAGAAGTTCTTGAGAATACTCCTCCAAAACTTCATCGATAACATCGATTCGGTTAACGGACATGCAATCATCGGTGGAGGAGTATCTTGATGTTTGGTCCAGATTAAACGTGACGGCTTCATTACCATAACGCAAAGTAATTTCTTCATTGTAAACATCAATCAAAGCACGACCCGTCCTTAGGAAACCTCTCCCGAGAATGAGAGGAACCCTCGGATCGGGATCAAAGTCAACAATCACAAAGTCGGCGGGGAAATGGAATTTTCCTACATTGACGATGACATCCTCGGCTATTCCCTTGGGACGGGAAGTAGATCGATCGGCAAGCTCGAGGTTCATGCAAGTTGGAGTTAGATCGGGAAGAGACAATTTCTTCCAAACGGATAATGGCATGAGGTTAATGCTAGCACCAAGATCGGCCAAGGCGAAGCACTGAACCATCCCCGGAAAATTGCACGGAATAAGGAACTTGCCGGGATCTCCAAGCTTTTCGGGAAGCTTCTTAAGGAGAACCGCTGAACAATTCTCATTCAAAGGGGTTTTGGCCATTTCACACAATTTTTCTTTATTATTCAACAAATGTTTAATATTAGACGCAAATTTGGCAGTAAAAGAATAGCATCCGCGAGGCTTATATCAAAATGTAAGTCTTGGAAAATTTGAAAGAACTTCTCCATTTGATGATTAGACTTCTCACGGAGCTTATGATCATTAAGTCGAGAGGGATATGGAAGTTTAGTTTTGACTGGAGTATCAGGCTCAAAAACAACTTTTTCTTTCTGTTTTGACGGTTGATCAACCGGAGGTTGGATGTATTCGGTTCTTCCGTTATCAGTAGGAAGTTCCGTTTCCTTGGTCGCCTCGGTTTCACGGTCGACTACCTTGGGAGGAAGAGAAGAAGAGGTAGCCGGAGCCGTAGGTCCATCATAGAATACACCACTGCATGTCGTGATCGCCTTAACATCGCCCCTCGGGTTGACGATCGTGTTGCTTGGGAGAGAAGAAGTACCCGAGCCCGAGGGTCGATCATTTAAACATTTCTTCATTTCGACGATTTCTTTAGTAAAAAACTCTTGTTGTTTTAGAACATTCTGATTCTGGATCATGAGCTGTTTAAGTATCTCATTCCGAGGGTGATGAGTTTTGAACAACGTTTTGACTTTGATTGACATTTTTCCCTCGGTTGTTATCATTGAAACCCTGATTCTGATTCTGAAAATTACCATGATTCTGATTTTGAAAGTTACCATGATTCTGATTTCCATGGTTTTGAAAATCATTCCCTTGACTTGGGCCTTGGTTATAATTTCCCTGATTTTGAAAATTCCGATTTTGATTGTTGTTAAAACCTTGGTTTTGGTTTTGAAATCCATGGTTAACTCGATTTTGACTTTGATTGATTGAATTATTTCTATTTGGCACATTCTGATTTTGATTCGGGTTATTAAAACCGGGTGGTCCAAGGTAGTTACTGGAACGGTAGCTGAGAAGATTTCGATCTCCTTGGGGTTGGTAACCGTTACCACCCTGATTAACAGCATACACATTCTCATGAGCAAAGGCACCGGTGGCTGGACACTCATAGTAAGGATGTGGACCACCACACGTTTCACAACTTTGATTCACTACATTGACTTGATTATTGTTATTCTGATTCTGATTTTGATACATTCTCAAGACGGCAGTGGATAAATCATCAAACTTTTTGGCGAGAGCTGCTATCTCGGGAGAAGAAGAAGAAGAAGTGTTAACTCTTGTTGACTCATTCCTCTCGGCAGAGGAATCCCAATAATTGTAATGGGTAGTCATATTTTCAATTAGCTCGTAACATTCTTCTGGACGCCTTTTCATAAAGGTTCCACCGGCTGCAGCATTAATCGTATCACGATGCCTCAATGTCAAACCATTGTAGAACGTATCAATAATGGTGACAAGTAACATATTGTGGTTCGGGTATCGATCAATCGAAAGCTTATAACGTTCCCATGCTTCAAACAATGATTCATCGGGAAGTTGCCGGAAGTTACTAATATCGTTTCTTAGCTTCGTCACCATCGATGGTGGAAAGTATTTGGCTAAGAATTTTGAAACCATTTCATTAAAGTTATGAATTGAATTCCTGGGAAGACGATCAAACCATGCGGTGGCATGAAGCGTCAATGAGTATTGAAACAAATATAACCGAAGGGCGTCATCGGAGACCCCGTTTTGTTTCATACTTTGTGTAACGGTGAGAAATTTATCAAGGTGCTTATTGGCATCTTCACCCGGAAGTCCATGAAATTGACACGAGTTTTGGACTTGTTGGATCATATGATGCTTAAGCCCGAAATCGGTAGCTTCGATGTTGACGGGGGCAATCGGGCCACCACGTCCGAACATAGTCGGTTGGCACAGCTCCTCCATCGTTCGTAGATCGGGAGCCGGCACTTCATCATTTTGAGGTTGATGATCGTGATTGTCCATTTCCTCAACGGTTAGGAAATGAACACGATGATTATGATGAATTACCCTTTCGAGATTAGAAAGAGGGGAAAGAAGATTATAAGAAGTAGAGCGGGTGTTCATACACCGAAGAAAAAATAAAAGTTAAAAAGAAAAAACATAAATCAAATTTGAAAAGGAAAATATTTTTTTGCTTTTTTGTTGGGAATTATTTTTGGCTTTTCTTAAATATTAAAAACAAACGATATTATTCTCTTTTTGGAAACCGTTACGTTAACCGTAACCGTTTCCACTAAAACTACGCGCAGCGGGGCGGGAGAGAAGAATGGATCTCTCTTCGGCTTGCAATTTAATGTCAAAGCCTACCTAGAACCCCGGTTATTCGGTTGTAGTAATAAAGTAATCCGATAACGATCAATTTCAGATTTATTTTGTTGGTTTTTTTTTTCCGGAATGGTTTACAACACTCTCTCAAGAGTGAGGATTTATTATTTTTGTATTTTTGAAAACACTTTAGGAAAAGTGTTTTATTTATTTTCTTTTTGTATTTTTATTTTTCAAAAACAAATAACTTCCGAGGAAGGGTCTTCAAATCACAAAAACAACGAACGAATTCGACGCACTCGTTTCAAGCCTTCCCCGGCAACGGCACCATTTTGATTTTGGTTATATTCAAGCTCTTTTAATTCATTTTTCCGAAGAAATCGTAACGAATACAATTTCCCCGGGTCGTTCTCCCAACGAAGGTTTGACGGCGAATTTGTCGGATCGGTGTCGTGTAAAAGTGATGTGAAAGTGAATTATAGTTGGATTTTTTGAATTTTCAAACTAATTATTGTGAAATAAAATCAAATTAAGCAAATAAAGATAGAAAACAAATAAGAGGCACAAATAATCCTAAAAACGCGAATCTAACTTAAAAACGTAACGCGGGATTTTAAAAACGCAGCTAAAAGGGAACTAACTAATTTAAACTTAGATTTTTATTTTAGAAATTAAAATCTACTTAAAAAGCTTTAAAAAGTTCTAAGAAAACTTGAAATTACCAAAAACGATCAGTGTGGGGGATTGATGAGTGTCTAAATACTCATCATTTTATTCCCATCTAAACTGCCAAAACAGACAAAAACACTTTGAAATGTCACAAAATACTCTAAATATCATTGGAATGTGTTTTTATGTGAATCAGGTACAAAAGGATTAAAAACAGGTGAAAAACGAGCAAAGTTTACACAATTGACAGTTTCAGTCCCCTAAGTTTCACAAATTGGCAAAAATGGTCCCTGAGGGTTTAATTTGGAAGGAAAAGTCAACAATGGTCCCTGGAGTTCATAAGTTGTCGCAATTGGTCCTTGGGTGAAAAGATTGATGAAATTACACTATTGACAGTTTCAGTCCCCTAAGTTTCACAAATTGGCAAAAATGGTCCCTGGTGTTTAAAAATGGAAAATATTCATTAAGGGTCCTTGGATTATTGAAACTTGGCAAGTTTGGTCCTTTTAATAACTTCTGGAATATTACACTTCACACCCCTCAAAAATCAGAATATTACATTTTTGGTCCTTGTTCTTTTTCACTAGCTAAACCAAATAGACCATATGTAATTTACTAAACCCAACAAACAAACCAACCCATCTCCTATTCTGATCCAGTCCAAGACCCAACACCAAATAGCCCACACCCCGCTATTTTAATAAACATGGGGTCAACCCAGGTCAAACCCAACACCCCGTTTTCCCTCTCCATCTTCCACCTCCCTCTCCACCTGTAAACTGCCACCTTGCACCACCACCTCACTACCAACTCCTTTCCACCTCACTCTCCACCACCTCTGTCAGCCATAGCCCCCCACAATAAATGTCCTTCACATCATATTTTCACCCAATACCACCCTTACCCCCTGTTTTGAACCAATACCACCCCAACTTGTCTCTGAGCTTTGCAAACAACTCCCGTACACATCCACATGCTCCCAAAGTTCTTTAATTGTTCTGAAACCACTCCAAGCCAAGCGTATGAAATTTGGCGCCAAAACTGTTTTAAACGGCTGAGATCAATTAACCCAATCAATGGTTATGATTCGAAGTGGGAAATGTTCAGGGATCAAGTGGAAATGTTTGAAGTCTATTTATATCAAGAAAGAGGCAAGAGAGAAGATATCACTAATTCTCATAATTTTTGATCAATTTACATTAATGTTTTTACTGCTTATCTTTAATACTTGCAATTTACAGTTTTCATAGTTTGTTACTCTCTCAAAAAGTGTAATAAAACTCAGTTACAATTTCAATTTCAGTTTACCTTTCAATTTCAAGTTTGTTCTTGATCCGAATTTAATTTTCATGTCACTTTAATTTCTGTTTGATAGTGTTGTTGTTTAGTTGACTCTAAAGTTCATATAAGCTCCTGAAAAAGCTCATAGAAGCTTTATAGAGACCTAATTAACAAGATTACTAAAAAAGGGAAAATTCAAGAAAATCAAATAAAAAATTAATAAATAATCAATTCAAATAAAGAAGAAGCAATGGAGCATGGGAAATTATGGATTGCCCATGGTTTAGAGGCTTGTGGAAGCCATTAGGAAGTGTTCTTGGTCCTTGTTTCATTTGATCTCAGTTTGGAACCACTTTGTAAGCAAAATCTCATTTTTTGCTTTATACTGTAGAATTGCTTATTTTCTGCTTATATCTGTACTTTTGTGTTTATTTGGTGTAAAAGAGTTAAGATATAGCTTAATATCACTAGCTTGTTTATTAGATTTCAATATTGCTCATATTCTCATTTCAACAGTTAAATAGCATAATCTTGATCTTTTGGTATTTGTTGTTTAGATCTGTGTTTTTGTGCTTATATATGCTTATTTAATCATATTAAGTTGATGTGATTCAGTCTTATGGTTTTAATCTATCTACTGCTTTGAAAATTACATTTTCACCTTTGTTAAGGTGTGTTTGGAATAGATTGTTAATCTGTGTTGCTGTTGTTATAAAAGGTTAAGGTTGATTTGTTAACTATTCTTAAGCTTACACTAGTGCAATTTGACCATTTTCTTGGTCTCTTTTATTGAATGAAGTCAAAATTGAACCATAATCCACCAACAACTTGACTGTTGGTGATTTGGAGTACCAAATCTTGATTGTGAGCTTAGGATTAGTTAGGATTGCTTGTAATAGCTTGATCTGGGTCTAACAAACATTAATTAATCATTTGTGATCAATCAAATCTCATATTAGTCAACATATGTGTTCTATATAAAAAGTCAAATTTGTATGTAACCTGTTTTTGAATAAAATACTTAATTTTCTTTTGAGCTTATTATTAGGACTGAGCTTGTGATCTTTTGGGATTTCAATGTTCAGCTGCTAGTCTCCACTATAATATTTTAGTTTATTTTTTTATAAGCTTTTTAACTGCTTATTTGTGCTTGTCTTGTGTGCTCATATTTCAAAAGCTCCCCTGCATCTTGGGAGTCTTTTGTATCTGTCTAATTTTATAAGCTCACTGAAAGCTTGATTGTGGACCCCACTGAGTGAACCCTGTTTTTTTTGGAAAGCCCATAAGCTCATCCTTAAGGTTCAGGGCTTAATTTGTGTTTTCAAGCTCATTTGCTAGGGCTGCTTGCAGCTAAAAGTTGTCCCATTTCACCCAGTTAACTGAGTGAATCAGCAGATCCACCCAATTTCATAAGCTCGTGTAGAGCTTAATAGTGGGTCCCACCTTGTATATTTTTGTTTTCTGAGAAGCTCACCCAACAAGCTTGTTGGGTCAGTACTCATTTGGAGCTTAGGAGCTTTTGCCCCTAGCTTAATCAAGCTCCCAAATACTTTGCAGGCCTGTTTGGTTTGCAGTTTGGTTTGGATTTGCTTATTTGTGCTTCTCAGCTTAATTCCTTTTCTTTTCTCTTTTCTTTGGCTAGTTTTATATTTGTTTTACTTATTTTAGTCTATTTGATCTTTTGGATTAAGCTTATAGTTGTTTAGAAGCTTTATCAGCTTAATAATCTCATAAAAGCTTAAAAGCTCAAACTGTTGAGCTAATAAGCTCTTACTGAGCTTATTCTTGTGATATAAAAAAGTTTCCTTTTTAAAAGTTGTTTATTATTGTTGTTTCAGTGTGTGTGTAAAGAGAAAAACCAAAAAATAAAATAAAAAAGGGAAATTGCACTAAGCCAGATTCGAACCCTGGACCTCTAGGGTTGACCTGGTCAAAACTCAAACCAAGGCCACGCACCATCTGGGCTAAGTGATACTTAGTGTTATTGTTTTATTGTGTTTTATTTATAGTACTAAGAACCTAGTTAAGCTTATTTAAGCTTAACTGCTTATTTTCTGCTTATTAATTAAGCATTTTCCACTTTTTATATTTTTCTCAGCTTCCTTATTATACTTAGTATTTATAAAAATAATTTCATAATTTTCACTGTTCATTTTGTTTTATTATAATTTTAATTAGTTTTAATAGTTTTTAATTAATAATAAATAATTAATAAGTCTAAAAAATTAATTTTCTTTTTCCAATAATTTTCTTTTGTTGTTAGGATCTCAAAAATATAAATTTCACATTTGTGGGATTTATATTGATCACATTTCACGTTTTATTTTGTACGGTTACGTTTATTTAATTTAAACGTACACGTATTAAGTTTTATTAATTAATAATTAATTAAATAAGTTTTTTTTTAATATTCTAAGTTTGTTTAATTTGCATTTAAGCCCCTTAGGCTTGCAAATCTCCTCTTTAGTTATAATCGTTTCATTCTAAAACCCCTTTTCCATTCAATATCACTCGATCACAAACGCGTTCTTATTCAGAATATCACACCTCGTGGGACTTAACGACCCAGGGATATTCTATACTCCTTTGGTGATATTGCATTGGTTTCTAGACTGTTTGACTTTTGTTGACCAATTCCTTGGTTAATATTATCTGACTGTTTAAGATGAGTCAATTTTTGGCGCCGCTGCCGGGGAGGTGTGCTGCGTAGAACGCATTTGCAGTATTAGTGATTGTTGAGTATATATCCATTGTATATTTACAATCCTTGTCCATATTCTCTTATTTTCTTATTATTATATAAATCCAAAATTATCGTGAAATTAATTCAGTTGACTTAACTGATCGATAACCAAAAATATCGTATTCCTATTTTCATAAATATCCAAAAACTCAAAAATAATCTTCTTACCCTTATCTAAGTTTCCATCACTTTCTTGGATTCTTAGACTCGTCTTAGTGCATGCGCACTCGTTCTTCTAGGTCTACAAGCCCTTTTCGTGAGCTTGCAAACATACCTCGAAGACGCCGTAGACGTTCAGCTCCATCAGTCGTACCCGAGATACGTACTGATCCCAAATCTCCTATGGCAGAAGAACTCACCATGAATGAGCTTCTCCAAGCACCCACTGAGGGCTATGGAGATGCCATTGTTGTTCCAGCCATTGTGGCTGAGAATTTTGAACTTAAGACAGGGTTGATAAGCCTGGTGTCCTCTCGTCTATTCTATGGTTTTGAAAGGGACGATCCTCAATATCACATTCGATGGTTTAACAAAATCACATCCACCATCAAATGCAAAAATGTCCCTGAGGAGTCAATCAAACTACTTCTTTTCCCGTTTTCCCTCGATGGGGCAGCCAAGATCTGGCTTGACAAACAACCCCCTCGATCGATCTTAACGTGGGAGGATTTAGTTAAGAAATTTGTGAACGAATTCTTTCCTCCTTCTAAAACCACGAGTCTCAGGAATGAAATCATGAAATTCACTCAGAATTTTGATGAATCATTTAGTGAATCCTGGGAACGTTTTAAGGAAATGCTTCGCAAATGTCCTCATCATGGTTTCACCGAGTTGTTGCAACTTGACACTTTTTATAATGGTGTGAGACAAGCTGATCAGGATTCTCTTAATGCCTCCGCGGGAGGTAATTTTTTGAATCGAACTACAAAAGATGGTTTAGCCATCATTGAGAACATATCTAAGGTCCGCACTTCACGAAGCAAACCGATTGCTTCCAAAGTGAGTGCTTCACCTTCTACTTCATCCACCTGGTTCCGATACTCAGTTTGCACAAATCATGGAGGCTCTTCACACCATGACTCTCAACCAAAAAAAAGAAACTTCTACACATGCTGAAATCAAAAAGATAGAAGTTTGTGTCACTTGTGGTGGTCCTCATGCATACTACAATTGTATCCACACCGATGGCAATGCATTTGAAGTCAATGCTCTAGTCGGGACTTCCAATCAAGGAGGTAACCAATACCATCCTCAGCCAGAACCAGACTTCCGTGCTAACAACCAAAGTGGACCATCCGGATCTTATCAACCCAATAATGCAAATAGGTTCAATCCTAACCAACAAAGAGGGAAAAACATTCAAAACCAATATAATGCCCCGAACAATCAATTGGTTCCTGTTCAATACCCACCCCATAAGGGGAATTCAAATTCAAATCAAGGGTATTCAGCTCCTGCTTACCAAAGACCTCCCTCCAATGAACTCGCTAATCACATAAAAACTAGTGAGGTTGGCTTGAGGACAATGCAAAATCAAATTGCTAATATGAAGAATGATTTTCAATCTTCAATAACCAAGCAAGGTGATGAGCTGAGGAATGACTTTAAACAGTCTCAAAGCAACATTGAGAAAATGTTGGTTGGAATCATGAGCCACATTAATCCACCATCTACCTCGGGAACTCTCCCAGGTAACACTGTTGTCAACCCAAGGGGTGAACTCAAAGCTGTCACTATGCTTAGTGGCAATGATGGACCCTCGATTCCTATTCCTTCTCCGGTGAAGGAAATGGAACGAGAAACCAAGGTGACAAAGGACCCGGTACTTTCTTCTAATAATGGAAGTACTCATTACGTCCAAACCACGGTTGTCCCAAACTCTACACCCCCAATTCCTATTACATCGTCAAGAGTAGATCCTACTCTTTCACGGTTTACGGTTAAAAGTTTGTCAAGCAAACTTTCTGACCAAAGGGCAGCTATAACTTATTCCCATATGCTCAATGCTGCCCGTAGGAGTGTACTTGACGACAGTGATGATGAAGAGGATTCCAATGTCATCAAAGCTATCACCACCCGTAGTGGTGCTGCTTATGAAGGACCCTCAATGCCTATGCCTCCTCCATTGTATGATGTGGAGAAAGAGACGGAGGATACAACAGACAAAGTGCAAATTCCAAGCTCACAAAGTACAGCACAAGTCCCTCCTCCGACAATCCCTAAAAAGAAATACAAACCAGGAGTTGTCTTTGAATCTGTAGAGACTCCTGAGGTTACTATCCCTAAATCCAAACCTTATCTTCTTTACCCATCACGTATGAATGAAGAAAAGCAACGCGAAAAAAATAGTCAACAAATGGACAAATTCTTTCAAATCTTTAAAGAATTACATTTTGACATAAGCTTGGCGGACTCTCTCATTCTGATGCCCAAGTTTGCATCAACAATCAAACAATTGCTAAATAACAAGGACAAGCTGTTTGTGATGAGGCGAAAAGTGTACCGCTTTTAAGGGGTCATTTAAGCCCGAAATCGTATTTATTTGATCAAATATTGCCCTAAATCGTTCCTTTTGTCATTTTAGGTACTTTTGAGGAGAAATCTGGAAAAGGAGGCATTTTGGACGTTTTTGGAGCATTAAAGTGAAGAAAACGGCAAAGTCTCAAGAATCGGCTAAAAGTTACTCTTGACGGCGTCACAATTAACATGGGACGGCGTCATGCCTTGGCAAGAAAAGTTGGATGTGAAATTTACTCATGACGGGCCAGTGAGTTTGCATGAGAATTCTGACGGCGTCACGCTTTAACTAAATCAAGGGCGTCACGGCTTAAATCATAAGGGGACGGCGTCACGTTCATGATCCGACGGCGTCAAGCCTTGATAAGCCAGAATGGATTTTTGAAGAGCTAAAGAGGGACGGCGTCAAGATGGTCATCCGGGAACCCTAAAAGCGGCGAGGTGACGGCGTCACAATGCATAAGGTGACGCCGTCAGATGTCAAAGTCTATATATAGTTTTCTAATTTTTTGTCATTAAAAGGAGAGCTTAGTGTGTGGAATTTTGGGATAAAACCCTAAGACGATTTTAGCTACTTTTTCAGGGCTTTTTGCCTTGAGATCTTCCATGTTTCATTGAAAGATAAGTTATCAATTAATCATTCAATATGTCTATGTGTTGTTTGATTCTATCTTATGCTTGTCTTTTGTTTAACATGTTAGGCTAATTTTATCTTGTGTTTGCTTAGATCTAATGAAACCTAGCTATTGATTATTGGTTGTTAGTGTGTTATTAGTTGTATTGGATGATTGTTTATCTATGTTAGGCTTAAGAAAACTGGCTAACTTCCTATTCGGTAACTTGCTTGAACGTCTTAAGAAACATGAACCAAACGCGTACTAAAGGTTTTTATGGTTGTATTTAATGCATAAGCGAATTCTAGTGATCCCATGTTAGGAGCTTCCTAGCCGGCTCGACATAGGAGTGAAGTAGGAGCTTGTAGAGTTTGGGGAAGTAAGTACGCCACCCCACGAATGGTATTAAGGAATACACCCGTCATCCACGCGACTAATACACACTAATTAACCGGTAAAAGATAGTTAGGGAGTAAGGAAATCTAAGTAAACACATTTCTCTACACATAAGTTTCTCACCACTTTTCATTTTTGTTATTTTATTTTATTTGCATTTGTAGTAATTTGGGTTAGTTGACTAGCAACTAATTCCGCCCACTCCTTCAAAACCCGAGATTTTACTTGCTTTTATAAAATATAAAAACATAAAAAGAATCTTCCTCAACCCTTAGACCTAATTAGAGTAGCCTTTCACACCTAACGAACACTATTCCCTGTGGAGAACGATCAATCCCCCGTACTTACCACTACACTATACTACATCGGTCAGGTACACTGCCTGGTGGGGTTGTAAGCCTCTTGAGATCCCTCGAGAGGTAAAACCTGTTGTAAGGTTGCAAAACCCACGCATCAAGTTTTTGGCGCCGCTGCCGGGGAATAGTTATTGTTTAGGTTGAATTTTATTTCTATTAGGTCTACTCACTAGATTCCTTTCTAGTGAGATTTTTATTTTATTTTTCTAGGTTTTCTTTAGTCTATCTATTTTCTTCGTGTCTTTGTTCGTAACCATTACCGTCCGACATCATGGAAGATGGTAATATCCTTAACCCACACAACCCACCACCACAACAACCACCACCACCTCCTAGAGCCCGTACTTTAGGAGAGTATTCCCGTCCTAGCCACCACGGCTATCGAAACACCATTGAGCTCACACAAGGAGCCAATATCACACCCTTGCGATCCGACACCATCCGGTTGGTGCAAAGCGGATGCGCATTCCATGGACTTCGTTCTGAATATCCTAATCAACATCTCAAGGACTTTCTTAAAATCGTTGATTCTATAGACCTTGATGTTGCCACTCGAGAGACGACCCGATTGCGTCTCTTCCAATTCTCTCTGCGGGACCAAGCTAGTCAGTGGCTAGAACGTCAACCCGCAGGATCCATCACCTCTTGGGATGATCTCACCACTCGTTTCCTTGCTCAGTTTTTCCCACCGGGAAGAACTACCAAGCTAAGGAATGATATCTTGATGTTCCAACAACGTCAAGGCGAAACTCTCTACGAGGCATGGACTCGATTCAAGGACTTACTCCAAAAAGTCCCTCACCATGGCATAGAACTTTGGCTCCAAGTCCAAATCTTCTATGACCATATCAATCTCTCCACAAGGCAAACCATTGACCAATCGGCCGGTGGCAAGCTACGTGATCTAAGTGCGGAACAATCATGGGCTCTCCTAGAGGATCTTGCTCTTTATGACAACGAAAGTTGGAGTGATCCCCGTGATTTGAATAAAACGGTCAAGGCAATATCTTTGCCTTTGAACAATTCAAGCACTTCCGACCGTAGGATCGTAGAACTTGAAGACCGAGTCAAGTTTCTCATGAAATCCTACGAGGCTCCTAAACCTTCAAGCCAAGTGAACAAAATCACTTCTTCATGTGAATTATGTAGTGGTCCCCACGACACTCGTGATTGCATGGAACTCCCCGAACAAGCTTTTGTGGACTACGCATCCTCGCGTACCGACGGAGCGGGAGACAAGTGGTACACTTTCAAGCCCGAGCCAAACCATTATGGTGATTCATACAACCCCTCATGGAAAAATCACCCGAACCTTAGGTGGAAACAAAACCAAAACTCACAACAAATCAATTCTTCCAACCCACCTAATCGTTTCCAATCAAGCGGTTCCAACTCGAACCGTACTTTCAACAACAATCCTTCCGGCAATGGTAGTACCAATAACTTTGAAGGATTGATGTCTCAATTTATGGCATCTCAAGAAGCTCGTTTAGCCAAGTTTGAAGCCGAATTCAATCAACAACAAACTGAGATGACCAATAAAATTGACAACTTGTTGAAAGCCCTCCATAACCAAGTGTTATCACCTCCACATAAGGACGCTAGGAACACAAATAGCGGACCCCAAGTCAAAGACCCTTCTTCATCCAAACATGTCCACTTCGTCAACGTTGTCACTATTAAACCAATCGATAGGAGCATGGAAGAAAGTGAACCAAAGGATGAGGATAGGAAAGTCGAGGTTGATAAGGAAGTTAGGACAAGTGAGATTGAAGAAGTAGATGATGATGAGGACTACTTCAATAGGCTACCCACTAAGGAAGAGCGTGCATATCATACAAACTTATTCGATGATCCCGAGACACCATACTTCCTAGGTAGACCAATCATAGAAATAGGCGACCCTTCTAATCTCAACATACCATGCAACATAGGGCATCTACATGTGTGGAAAGCTTATATCGACCTTAGATCACCCATAAACATCATGACTAGAGCCCACTACAACTTGATAATGAAAAATCAGCTTGGGTATAGGATGTTCCCTGACAAGGGTTGGATGAGTAACTTCACGGGAAGAGTTAAGGGATTACCGGTTTATGTAGGAAACTTCACCTATGTCACCGACTTTGTAATTGTTGAAGATATCCGCCCAATTGTCGATGCATCCTTAACTCAAGTGGTTTTTGGAAAACCATTTGTTGAGGTCTCTAGAATGACTTATGAACCTTCCTTAGGGATAGTTAGATTTAAGGATGAGACCGATGAAGTAAGCCACCAAATGCCATATAAGATAGAACAATTCCAAAACTTGTCAAATGTTGAGAAGGAGCTTAAACAAGCGGTCTACTATAGGAATGATAAGGATAGAAGTAAAGGAGTAGACTATGTTATGGAAAGGATATTCGGTTTCTACAAGGATTGTTTGAAATTAGGACCGGAATATAAAACCGGGAAGGAGAATGGCCTAGGAACCGTGACCGATGATGGAGTCACGTAATGTACGTGACTTTGAGTCTAGCTACAAGACTCGTTAATAAAGAAAGGCGCTTCTTGGGAGGCAACCCAAGCTTTATTTATTTTATTTGCTTTGTGTGTTCATTTGTTTGTGTGTTTGTTTTATTTGTTTCGTATGTGTGTGTAATTTTTATTCTTATTGATTCATGTTAAAAACTAAATTGTGAAAATGCTTTATTTTGTTTTTAACTTCGTCTTAACTACATATAAAGGTATTTTGCAAAAGATAAGTGTAAGGGAAATCTAAATCGGTTTATTAGAACACAAATGAACATGAATCATAATAATAATAAGTTAGCATACATATTCGTATTTGTTTGAGTCAAATGCTTGTATCGAGTCATAATGATGTTTTGCAGAATTTCCAGGAAGTAAGGTAAAGGTTTTTCCAGAAATTTTCCGGAAACTTAAAATGAAAATTTTTGTCAGGTCATTTCTGACGGCGTCAGGGGTTATAACCTGACGGCGTCAGATTTAATTTCCAGAAATTTTTAAAAATTTTGTTTTCATAAAAAGTTTTTATTAAAATCTCCAACTTATAATCTCCAGGAATCTGCAAAGTTATCATTCCACAAGCATTATATCCTTATATATAGATTTTATCCCGCCGATGTTATGCAGGTTTTCGTGTTTGTTTTCTCAGGTTCAACAGGTTATTTTGGACAAGGAAATGTTTTGAATCAAGCTTATGGCGATGCATTAGTCATGGAGCTTCAACATTCTCTTTGGAGGAAGATTTAACCGTGTAATTTCATTATCCAACGAGCGAATCAGGGGAGTATTTGATTTCATTCTTTTACTTTATGCTTTTACATTTGTCATTTGAACATTGGGGACAATGTTCATCTTAAGTGTAAGGGGAGGGTAAAAGTACGATTTTTGAGAATACAATTGCGCTTGATTTTTGTTTGTTTAATAGTAGATGTGTAATAAAACTGAGAGAAATACTTGTTAAGGTAATTTTAGTGCCAAATTTAAAATTTTTTACAACATATAGGAGTGAAACTTTGGTCTTAATGAGCGTCTCATGGATAGGAGTTATATGACTAGCACAAAACCGTACCACTAAAAAATTTTCCACCCCCAAATATGTGAGGTTCGCCCCTAGAATTGGTAGGAAAAGCATTTATGCTATGATGTGTGTACCGGTAGCACTTAGATTCTAGAACTTGCGTTAGGACCATTCCGAGGCCACAAGTGAGACTACATTCGTGTAGTTAGATTTACTACTGATAAGAGGCATTAGGATTAACCCATTGTTTTACACCTGTGTTTTTGTTATAATTACATTGGCTACATTGGTCAAGTAATTCTTCCACACCCTTTGCGTTGTACTCATTTTTAGTACACGATACCCCTAGTACACCCCTCAGAGCCTATCTTTTCGTTTCAACCTTTAAGCATTTTACTTAAAGGAAGAATTTGTTACACCCCACTAAAATGTACACCCAAATCGCCTTAGCCTACCTTGTATGCACTCATCTTTAGTGCATTATTGTGACAACATTTGTTTAAACCCAAGTTAATTATCTAGTTGATTACATGGTTGCTAAGTCGAGTCATATCCTTGTACATATTGTTTTGGGACGATTGGGACTCATGGGTAAAGTACTAGTGTAATGGAGTAATGGGGAAGAACATCATTTATTACCCCCATATGTGCTAAATGTTTTAAAAGTACTCCAAGTTTTTCAATTATCTTAATTCGAGTCATTAGATTAGTATTTGTAAAGTTATGTAAAAGTTCAAGTGTAAGGGGATGCAACGCCCCTATGATGTATTATTTTGGATGGTAGGGTAAAAGTGTATGCAAAAAAAAAAAAAAAAAAAAAAAAAAAAAAAAAAAAAAAAAAAATCAAGAAAAATACAAAAAAATGAGAAAAAAAAGAAAAATAGAAAAAACATACGGACTACCATCCCGTTTCATTTTATGTTTATTTTATGTTTATGTTTTGTTATTTTCTTTCATTAGCTTAAGATCGAGTCTAGTCTTGGCTTAGCAACGTTGTATAGTACATGTGATTGATCAAGATCTTTAACTCGCCACCAGTAAAATATCCTTTATCCAACAAAACCGTGTTTTCCTTTTCCCTACACCTAACGTTATAACCCATTTAAAAGCCCTCTTTGATAGTTTATCTTAGGTGCTTACGCCTAGTGGAGGAGGTTTTCGATCCTTTCCCAAGCCTATGGTAATCTATTTGCTATGACAGGTAGTGAGAGATATTTTCCGTTTTCATTTATGAGATTTATTTTGATGACACTTGAGAGATGTGAGTATCTAAACACTACTTGTGAGGTGCTAGTATGTAATCTCCGTGCTTATTATGATTGAAGTGGAACGATTATTTGTTGTAATTACTTTTATGTTTGCATTAAATGACCCCTAACTTGTATTTTGATTAGAATAAAAGCGCATTTGCTTGAGGACAAGCAAATCTCAAGTGTAAGGGTATTTGATGAGGCGAAAAGTGTACCGCTTTTAAGGGGTCATTTAAGCCCGAAATCGTATTTATTTGATCAAATATTGCCCTAAATCGTTCCTTTTGTCATTTTAGGTACTTTTGAGGAGAAATCTGGAAAAGGAGGCATTTTGGACGTTTTTGGAGCATTAAAGTGAAGAAAACGGCAAAGTCTCAAGAATCGGCTAAAAGTTACTCTTGACGGCGTCACAATTAACATGGGACGGCGTCATGCCTTGGCAAGAAAAGTTGGATGTGAAATTTACTCATGACGGGCCAGTGAGTTTGCATGAGAATTCTGACGGCGTCACGCTTTAACTAAATCAAGGGCGTCACGGCTTAAATCATAAGGGGACGGCGTCACGTTCATGATCCGACGGCGTCAAGCCTTGATAAGCCAGAATGGATTTTTGAAGAGCTAAAGAGGGACGGCGTCAAGATGGTCATCCGGGAACCCTAAAAGCGGCGAGGTGACGGCGTCACAATGCATAAGGTGACGCCGTCAGATGTCAAAGTCTATA
>CP139503.1:336268479-336524844 GCA_021014915.2 Artemisia tridentata subsp. tridentata | reverse complement strand
TAAGACTTTTGTTTATGTACATCAGTAATTTTTATTTATATACAGATATATTAATATATAATTAATATGTTAAGTTCTTTTTCATCAAACAGGGCTTTTTTGATCTTAAAAACAATGATGCTAGAAAAACAACAATCAAACAATGCAACTTAGCATGGAAGAGATTTAAAACCCGACTTAAAAGTGTTTTTATGGATGAAGAAAGACATCCTCCTGATTATGGTTACACTATGATAAATAAGACGATATGGGAAGCGTTCTGTAAGCAGGAAGATACACCAGGAAGGCAGGAAGATACACCAGAGAAAAAAGGTTTGTTTTCGTTTATTATGTATTATAAGGAGCATGACATAATATTGTAATAATGTGTCTATTATGTATTATAAGGGTATCGTGGGCGAAAGAAGGTTAACTGGGATAAAAATCGAAATGAATGAAGCACTCAAGAATGAAATCCAAAATATGGATGATCTTCGTACTCAAGAATGGATAACTGCTCGATTGTCAAAGCCCGACTCACAAGGGAATATGACATTTTCACCTGATATGGATGACATTATCAAACGACTGGTAATATTTACATTTATACCTTATTTGCTATCATTGTTAACTATTTAATGAACCAATTGACCTAAGTATTTCATTATGAACATGTAGAATCAGATAAACGGAACTCTCAAGGTCTTTTTGAAGCTGGAATGGACCCGCTAATAGAAGGAGTTTGGACCTGAGCATGGGGATCGTACAAGGGGAGTTGGGAATGTTGGTTTTAGAAAAGGAATAGAGGGGTACGTTCAAAAGAAGAAAAGGAAACGTGAAATAGATGAATCATTACAGGCACAAAAGGAAGAAGTAATTGAAATAGTAAAGAAGTTTGAAGTTGAAATTAAAGGCACATATGACAAGAAGATTGCTGAGAATGAGAAGCAAATTGCAGAGCTCAAGTCCAAGCTTGAGTCCAGCCAAAGCAGTTGTGGGTCGACAACAGTAGCTAATCACGAGTCATCGACAGGCTTTAGCAACCGGCTGGATGAGATAACGGTAATGTGATTCTCAGTATATAATGCCTTTAAAACTTAAGAGCAAGCATTTTTTTTTGGTTTATGAAAATATGGTTACTGAATACATACACTTTTTGTATAAAGTGTTTTTTTTTTTTTTTTTTTTTTTTTTTTTCATAAAGATCTTAATTATTGAAAAGCTTTAATTTAAACTACCCTTTTTATTTTTTCATGTTTATCGGGAGTCCGCAAAGTGCTATTTGTTTTCACCATACAATAAAGATAAGACTGCGATAGCATGGGGGTTGTATATCCGACCGGAGACGGTATCATCATGGAGTTCCCATAATTCCTACATACATGAAGGTGACAGTAGACAAGGTTCTGCCAGCTTATAAATCTGTAAAGCTTCCGGTGATCGGTGGAGATAAAAGTGTTACTTTATTAGGTCAAGCGATTGGGAGCTTTTTTCAATGGCCTCAATGTAGAATTAGTCGCATGAAGGTACATTAATAAAACTAGCTCATCTTTTTGTAGTATTGGACTTAGTAACTTTTCTCACGTACGTTAAATGGAAATTGATAATAGGAGATAACACCCGACTTCGAAAAATAGAGATCAACAAATGAAAACAACAATGCCAACAGCAAGTGTGCATGCTCTTCAAATTGATCTGGCAAACACTTCAATTTTTTAGTTTATTATGATTGAAATTTAGCGCGATATACAATATTCAAAAAATTATTTGTAGGTGGCTGAGAACACATCTATGCCGATATCCCAACAAAAAGAGGCATTGCCGAATGCCCAAAAAGTCGTTGCTCAAGTTGCTATAAAGCAAACACCAAAACAAACACAACCACTGTCGGCTGCTCAAAAAGGTGCAAAAACAGCGGCTCAAAAAGTTGCTGCTGAAGAAGCTAAAGTCGTGTTGGAGAATAGATTGATTGATGTAGGAGATACCATTGGCGCGAGGGGACCGTTATTGAATGCTGCCTATCTCCGTTGGATGAGCCGTGATGATTGTACTTCAGGCTATGTTGTTGATGTTCCCGCTGGTATGTTTGTTGGGCAAGAGGAATCCTTTTCTATTACAGTTGATGTGGACGACATTTTGAAAATGTGGACGAATGGATGGCTCGATGCAAGCATTATAACTTACTTTAACTGGTACGAGTACTTCTGAAACTACTTTTAAAGTATTTAATTTCTTGTTTAAAATTGCTCATTGAAACTTCTTGCTGTTTGGAATTGCTTTTATTGTGATATAGATATGAGTTGTTTGGGATTACATATAGAGTAGGGGCTGTTTGGGATTGTTTATAGACTAAATGCAGTTTTGGATTGTTTATTTAGATTGCTTGTTGGCTGCTTATTTGTTTGGGTAGTTTATGATTAGTTCGAGACTGTTTGGGATTGTTTATATACTTAAAGCTGTTTGGGATTGTTTATATACTTAGGGCTGTTTAGGTATATATTCATGGTTGTATGGGATTGTTTATAGAGTTAGGACTGTATAGGATTGTTTATAGACTAGGGGCTGTTTGCGATTGTTTATTTAGACTAGTTATCTGTTGTGTAAGTTTTAGATTTATTTTATATACCATTGTTTTGTTTTTAGGGGTGTTGAATAATGATTCAAAGCATAATAAGTTCGTGGTCTTTCCAGTTTCCTTAGTCTTAATAATAAGCTGTCAGTTGAGTCAATAATTACTTTGTAACAGCTCACGTTTTAGCTTCTACTGGTATCTCTAAAGTCTGTATTATGCCTATAAAAGGCTATGCTTTGTTTGGTTCAATATGCAATGAAAACTCACTAATAAAGTGTTGCAATCTCCTTTGTCGTTTGTGTGTTTGAAACTAGTTTTATCAACAAAATTGGTATCCAAGCCAAAAGAAAGAGAGAGTGAGGGAAGCCTTTCAAAACCTGAAAATAAACAAAAGCCAAAGCAGCCTACACTCCCCACAATTCCTTTTTCATTCATCTTTCTCTTTCAAGTTTCAAACCATGGCATCCAGTGGATCTGCACAACCCCTCATTCCTATTTTCAGTGGTGAGAAATACGAATTTTGGAGTGTCAAAATGAAAACACTCTTCAAGTCTCAAGACTTATGGGACCTGGTAGAAAATGGGTTCGTTAATGATGCTGAAGATGAGCAACGAACAAAGGAGAATAAGAAGAAAGATTCGAAAGCACTCTCTTCTTTATTCAGCAAGCAATGCATGACTCCATCTTCTCGAGAATCGCAGCAGCAGAGACCTCGAAAGAAGCATGGGAAATTCTTAAGAATGAATTCAAAGGTTCCATAAAGGTAATCACGGTGAAACTTCAGACACTTCGTCGTGAATTCGAGAACTTAAACATGAAAAGTTCAGAATCTGCCCAAGATTATCTCTCAAGAGTGTCCACCCTTGTTAACAAAATGAAGTCTTATGGAGACCAGATTAATGAAGAAGCTGTTGTTTCGAAAGTATTGAGAAGCCTCAATTCCAAGTTCAATCATGTTGTAGCTGCAATCGAGGAAGCCCATGATTTATCCTGGTATTCATTTGATGAACTTATGAGCTCGTTACTTGCTCATGAGGACAGATTGAATTCCGCACAAGAACGAACCGAGGAGAAAGCATTCCAAGTTAAAGGGGACTCCTCTTCAAAGGGTAAAGTGGAAAGTTCTGATTTTAGAGGCAATAATAGAGGTGGTTATCGTGGACGTGGTCGTGGCCGAGGAAGAGGCCGAGGTGGAGAAAGAAGTCAATCCGATGAAAGAGAACATAGGAACCCCATCCAATGTCGATATTGCCATAAGTATGGTCACAAAGATGTTGATTGCTGGAGCAAACCGAAAAGTGGTTCCATCAACACTGCAAGAAGTATGGGCATAAAGAGGTTGATTGTTGGAGCAAACCGAAAAGCGATCAACACCGTGCCAATTTTAGTGAAACCTCTGAGGAAAGATTATTTATGGCATACTCTCCTGTTAATGAACCAAGTGCAGAAAGTAATGTTTGGTATGTTGACAGTGGGTGCTCGAATCATATGTGCGGTGCAAGATCCATGTTCAAAGACCTTGACGAGTCACAAAGAAAGGAAGTTACATTGGGGAATGACTGGAAAATGCAAGTTGAAGGGAAAGGTTCAGTTGCAATTAAAACCACACAAGGTAATGTCAAACTTGTCTATGATGTTGAGCTTGTTCCTTCTTTAGCTCATAATCTGTTGAGTGTCGGGCAATTAATGTGTAGTGGGCATTCTATATTATTTGATGATGATTCATGTGTTATCAAAGATAAAAAGTCAGGAAAAATAGTTGCCAATGTTAAAATGACTCAGAATAGAATGTTTCCTTTTGACATGTCCACTGTTGAGAGCTTTGCTTTAGTTGCTGGAGCGAGTGATAAGAACATATGGCATTTACGATATGGTCATCTAAGTATAAATGGATTGCAACTGTTGGAAAATAAAAGTATGGTAATTGGTCTGCCCAAAATTGATACTATTGATTTTTGTGAGGGCTGTGTATATGGGAAACAAAGTAGACCATCATTTCCTGTAGGAAAGTCCATGAGAGCTGCAGCTTGCCTTGATTTGATACATGCCGACTTATGTGGTCCGATGTCCGTTGATTCTATTGGAGGAAGTCGTTATTTTCTTACTCTTTATTGATGACTATAGTAGAATGAGTTGGGTGTATTTTTTGAAAAATAAATCAGAAGCATTTGAATATTTTAAGAAGTTCTAAGTCTTTTTTGGAGAAACAAAGTGGCAGGGATATTAAAGCTCTTCGAACAGACAGGGGAGGAGAATTTATGTCAACAGAATTCATCGCTTTTTGTGAAGAATATGGCATCCACAGAGAACTTACCACACCTTATACGCCACAGCAAAATGGCGTAGCGGAGCGAAAAAATCGCACGATTGTTGAGATGGGTCGAAGTATGATGAATGCTAAAGGTGTTCCTAAGACCTTTTGGGCTGAAGCAGTTGCTACATCGGTCTATCTACTGAATATCTCTCCTACCAAGGTTGTCTACAACAGGACTCCATACGAGGCATGGAAAGGAAATAAGCCCAAGGTAAGCCACTTATGTGTTTTTGGATGCATAGCTTATGCTTTAATCAACTCAAATTCGCGTCGTAAGCTTGATGAAAAATCTGTTAAGTGCATTTTTGTTGGGTATAGTACACAATCTAAAGCTTACAAACTTTATGATCCATTGAGTGGCAAAGTCCTCATTAGCAGAGATGTTGTTTTTAATGAGAATGCAAGATGGGATTTCACTTCTGGGAAAGAGATTGCAGGTGATCCAATTCCACTAATTGATGGTGTTTCTAATGGAGAAACAACACCACCTACAACTCCAACAAATTCCACCAACTCAAGTCCACAAAACAGTCCCAATTATACGCCAATGCATACGCGCAACAACTCTTCTTCATCAAATACATCATCATCAAGTTCTTCTAGTGATTCTCCTCCATTGAAAATCAGGAGCCTTAGTGATATTTATGCAAACACCAGTGCACAATCATATGCTTTATACGCATCAGATCCTGTGTCCTTTGAAGAAGCTGTGGAAAAAGAAGAATGGAAACATGCTATGCAAGAAGAAATGCACGCAATAGAAAGAAACCAAACTTGGGAGCTTGTAGACTTGCCAAATGATAAATCACCCATTGGTCTTAAGTGGGTATTCCGCACGAAGTTTAATACAGATAGGAGTGTTCAAAAGCACAAAGCGAGGCTCGTTGCAAAGGGGTATGCACAACAACAAGGTGTTGATTTCGATGAAACTTTTTCTCCTGTTGCACGTTTTGAAACTGTGAGAGTTTTATTAGCATTAGCTGCTCATTTAAATTGGCCGGTTTATCAATTTGATGTTAAATCTGCCTTTCTAAATGGAGAACTAGAAGAGGAAGTTTACGTTCATCAACCCGAGGGCTTTGTTGTTCGTAATAATGAAGATAAAGTGTATAAGCTCAAGAAAGCTCTTTATGGGCTTAAACAAGCACTGAGAGCGTGGTACAAGAGAGTTGACTCGTATTTCTTACAACACGGGTTTGTAAGAAGTGAAAATGAACCCACTTTATATGTGAAAAAGAATGATAATGGTGATTTTCTGGTGGTTTGTATTTATGTCGATGACATGATCTATATGGGCTCTTCTCAAAAGTTGGTTTCTGAGTTCAAGTCATGTATGATGAGCGAGTTTGAGATGTCGGATTTGGGAAATTTGCAGTACTTTCTGGGACTTGAGGTGAAACAGGTTGACGATGGTATATTTGTTTCCCAAAGAAAGTATGCCAAAGATCTTTTGTCCAAGTTTGGAATGCAAAATTGCAATGGAGTAGCTACACCTATGAACCCAAAAGAATAGTTACAGCAAGATGATGGGACCGAGTTTGCTAATCCAAGATATTACAGAAGTTTAGTTGGTGGGCTTAATTATTTGACAAATACTCTACCCGACATTATGTTTTCTGTCAGTGTGTTATCCAGGTACTTGCATACTCCTACAATGCAACACCTTGGGGCAGCAAAGAGAGTGCTACGATATGTTGCAGAAACTACTGATTTTGGGATTTGGTACTCAAGAGACGCAAACTTCAAGCTGTTTGGGTATTCTGACAGTGATTGGGGAGGTTGTAAAGATGATGGAACAAGCACTTCTGGCCATATGTTTAGTCTCGGGTCAGGAGCAGTTTGGTTAAGGAGGTTACTAAGTGATCTTCATAAAGAGCAGCAAGGTTCCACTCTAATATTTTGTGACAACAAGGCGACGATTGCAATGACTAAAAATCCAGCTTTTCACAATGGAACAAAGCATATCGACATACGTTATCATTTTATAAGAAGCCTTGCAGCAAGAGGTGAAATTGTGCTAAAGTTTTGCGGTACGAAAGAGCAAGTGGCTGATGTTCTCACCAAATCAATTTCTAATGCTCAACATGCCTATCTCAGAAAGCGTCTTGGAGTCTGTAGCTTTGAATCAAGGGGGGATGTTGAATAATGATTCAAAGCATAATAAGTTCGTGGTCTTTCCAGTTTCCTTAGTCTTAATAATAAGCTGTCAGTTGAGTCAATAATTACTTTGTAACAGCTCACGTTTTAGCTTCTACTGGTATCTCTAAAGTCTGTATTATGCCTATAAAAGGCTATGCTTTGTTTGGTTCAATATGCAATGAAAACTCAGTAATAAAGTGTTGCAATCTCCTTTGTCATTTGTGTGTTTGAAACTAGTTTTATCAACAAGGGGGCTATGCAGTCAAGTTCTAGCCGTTGTGGTCTATTAAACCCATATTTGATTCAAGGAAGTGAGTGCCTTAGCAATGCTTCAGGTGTAAAAGATTACTTGACAAGAGCATTCGGTTCTACCTACGACATTTTCCTTGCGCCATTTATAGAAAAGTATGTACGCTATTATCTCTAAACTGTTTAATTGCTTATGTGTGTATATGATCAATAATTTTGTTTCAACTTTATCAGGGGGAACCATTGGGTGTTGTTTGTTGTATGCCCTAAACAACGCATGTGCTACATCTTGGATTCTTATCAGAACAAGAACAAGAAAAGGACTGAGCGAAGCTATTGGCTTACAAGCTGTCTGAATAAGTTCATTGCAAATTACAAAGTTGTCGAGGTAAACTATCTCACTATTATTAGATACACATACAAACAAATTGTTATGTTATACAACTTTTAACATGTACACATTCTTGGTTTATTGAAATGTAGTGCAATCAACAAGCTGAAAAATGGGAATGTGGGTATTATGTACTCAAATGGATGCATGAATTTGTAACCGTTCATCAGGATCATTTTCCTAACAGTGTAAGTACTATCCTAAATATTGATTTTAGAATATCTAAATGAAAATGGATGCAACAAGTATGGTTAGTTTTGTTTTCTGTTACATCTCTTAACATATCTTGTATACCTTTTTTACATGTAGATCCCTTGGCATGACAATCGTCCGTTCTACATGAATCAGATTGAAGACACTGTCGAGAAGTGGCATCAGTTATGTCCAATTTGATTAACATTATTGATAGGTAGTTGTTGGTTATGCCATTGTCTTTTGTTTTAGGCATTTGTACTCTCAAGTAATTAAGTTAAGATGATATGTGCGAGCTGCTTTTTTGTAGAAGGCATTTTGGAAACTCGTGATTATCTAAGTAACATTCTGGAATATGTATTGACGTATATGGTTTATTAGTTAAATTTATGGAATGTAGGATGTATTTGGTAATTCATGGATCAAAAGTTGTGTTTATGCATTGCTTGAAACTGGAATCTGGGAATTGCAAACTGGAATATGGAATCTGGAAGTTGCAAACTAGAATATTGAATCTGGACATTGGAATTTGAAATGTGGATTTGTGCTGGAAACTGCTATAATTAAGATTTTTTTTTTTTTTTAAAGGTAATAGAGACATGTTTTATTGATAGAAACAGATCTTTGTATATAAAACAAGACCCGTCAAACACTCAAAAACAGGTCTTGATATTGATATTGGACCGGGTATATAGCTAAGAAACAGGTCTTGATTGTCATAAGCGAGTCTTGATATGGTTTTCACATGGAGAAACACCCCCCCCCCCCCCCCCCCCTCTCCTAGCGACCCCATGAAAAACTAGTCTCGATAGATTCTACAACAGGTCTCAAAAGGACTTATTGTAGTAGTGTACATGTCCGGTCACGACTTTTATCTCTTCCAATAATTCTTTGTAAGTTATCTTTCTGGTTTCTTTTTTACTTTTTCGCGACTCCTTCATTGCAATATATATATATATATATATATATATATATATATATATATTTTTTTTTTTTGGTAAAGGGTTTATACCTGGTGAATATAATATATTTATATTTATGTTCTTTCACAGCTGCTAAATGTAACTTGGATCTACTTTCATTAAGTGTTCTTTTTTATTTGCAGCTCTAGTGACCGGAGAGGCGAAGATGGACATGAGTCTCCTGCTCATAGTGACCAAAAGATGGAGATGAGTCTATTTTTACATTGAATTTATTTTGGTTCTTTACTGCTACGATGTGTTACATGTATTTGATTTTCTTTTTTCGTTTTCATGTTTGTACCTCAAAGGTGATGTTGTCGTTAAAGAAGTTTCAGAAAGTTGAAAAGTCGTACCTAAAGAGGAGCTCGATGTAGGTTTCGTTAACTGCAATCATGAAGACGAAGCAAGGAGGAAGATGATACTTGTGAGCATGATATGATAGGCAATGTATATAACTTCGTTCCTTTTTAAGAGCTATTTGCATGGTTATCAATGAATAATTATTTATTTCTATGATAGTTAATTTCAGTGTGTTTAGTTTTTGTAGCTAAGTTGGTAAGTAATAGACCATTCATTTCACATGCATCAACATGTTACATGTGCATGGCTTCACATGACCGATGATTTAAGCCCTTTTCATGTTAGTTTTTGCCCTTTTTATGTTAGTTTTTGCCCTTTTTTTTCTTCTTATACATTGTCATTGTTTTTAATTGTTTATGAGAGTTAAAAGAATTATACAGGGTAACAATTTCTCTCATTTTGGTTTTGTTGTTTTTTTCTATTTTATTTGTTGCATCAAGTAGGTGAATCATGTTCTTAATAACAAATAGATGTACATGTTATACACAATGATTTCGACAAACGTATCCTAATAACAAATAGATAAGAAGCCAATGAAAAGCCCTTAGACACATCATATCCTAATGTCAGCATATATAGAAAATAAAAACAAAGGAATTCGTTAAAGAAAATGTTTCTGAAGAGCCTACAGATACGACTTACGAATGCTCACTTAACAAAACCAATCAAATCTTTAAATTCTTGAATTTTTCATGTCTAGGGTTACATATTCATTACCTTTACTTCGAATATGTTTGTCATAGTACAATAATGTCATCAGCCTCCTACGGCAGCCAATTTTGGTTGGTAACGGCCCACACCTGCATTAAAAGTTTATTTAAATACAAAATAGAATAAGTAGATCAAAACACAAAACTATCACTATAAGTTATAACAAAATACGGGGCATTGTCACCCTCTAATCTCGCCTAGAAAGATGTTCCAATATCTTAAGACAAATAAACTAACTAAAGAACACATTTTTCAAACTTCATAGCATACAATCAAAAACTGACAGTAAACTTCTATCAAATATTAAGCAAGTAAACTATTTGCATGATCATGAAAGCATACACAGAGTTTAAATTGCTCGACATTTTCTTAAACTATGTAAAAGGGTTTAAATGAAAATATATTATTATTATTTTGCCTACCCAAAAAAATAATGCTAACATGTAACTTGATGAATCATGAAAATCTTTACCTTCATCATTCGGCCATCGTTAATGTTGAACTGTCCATTCAAATCCTGCGCAGCCCTGGCGTCGCTAAGTTCAGCAAACTGAATAGAAACATGAAACACCTAAGTTGAACAGAATTGACTTCCTTTCGCAAAATATTTAAGATAATGTTCAGGTAGATGTGCAAGGAAAGCTCACCAGAATGAAACCATAACCTAGATGGTTCCCATCATCATCAGTATCTAACCTCACATACTCTACAGGGCCACACATCTCCTCGAAAAACTGAACAGAAAATGAAACTATCATAACCCGTATACATATGATATTTCACCTTATCAACAAAAAGAAAGATTAATAGCTACAAAAATAAAATACAATTATGAGTCATGTCCAAACCTGATGAAGATCATCACGATTTATTCCGTGAGGTAGATTGCCAACATACAACATTCTACCACCGTGTGAATGATCATCTTCTTCTACCGCCTCATCCTGCGACAGTTATTTGTAATGCAGATTGCCGCCATATACAATTAAGATGCATAAGTCACTAGCATGTTCCTTTACCTGATGATGTGCAAGTAGCAGCTGGTTTTGTTCCGGGTCAACTTCTTCGGGCTCTACCTCCGCGTCCTGCAACAGTTATTTTATAATGCAGATTGTGAGCATACAATTCGACAATTCAGATGCAAAACTCACTAGCATGTTCCTTTACCTGATGATGTGCAATAACTGCGAGCTGGTTTTGTTCATGATCCATTGTAATGACAATTAAGAATCCCAACACTGCGTGAAAGAGATCCACAACTCATATAAGAACTTCCAGCAATAATGAGGGATCTTAACATCATTGAAACTGTCTCTTTAAGATGGTTACAAACTACTACTAAGTTAAGATAATTGAGTTTGTCGATTATAATGTCTAGTTCCACACATCTTTAGTTATTAACCTGTTATACCTTGACGAGTCGAATATAAATTTACATAAAGAAAACTTGATATCACCAACATGAAATAACCACAAAAAAGAGAAAGCGTTTGCATCATCATCTATATCTTCTATAATACATATAAAGCATGAATGACTCTCTCTCCAAAATTTTAAGACTTACAAGAAATTAAGCATGGTTTACAAAACATTAATGCACCCAATTTTTAGAATTACAACAAAGTAAGCATATTGTACAACAAAATAAAGCGTGGTGTCATTTTAAGACCAAAATTCTATCAAACAACATTAATGCTATTAAAAACACCCCTTTACCAAAAATTACAACCATTTAAGCACAATGTACAATAGCTACAACCAATTTTCAGATTTACAACAAAATAAGCATAGTGTACAACAAAATAAGCATGATGTAATTTTCAGACTTACAACATTAATGCTATTAAAGTGGTCAATGTTATTAATAACTATAATGACTACTACTTACAAGAAAAGAAACATAGTGTACAACACTTTAATGCACATAATTTTCAGACGTACAAGACAACAATCATAGTGTACAGCAAAACACCGCATTAATGCTATTTAATGTAGTCAATTATTTAACTGGTCAATAAATACAATTAATACAGTTATTAAAACACCCTTACATAAGAAATACAAATTATCAAGCATATTGTACAACCAAATTAAACACAATTCCTGCATTAAATTTCACTACTACAAATAATAAAACACATTATACAAATATTCAAGCCCGAACGGGCAACGGGCCAAATGGGCTTGAGCCCGAACGGGCGCGGACCAAACGGGTTCGATCCCGAACAGGCACGGGCTATACGAAATTTTTGATATCCGTAAATTTATTGTCAAAAAGAACATAATAAACTAAAATACATTATTCATTGAAAAAATTTATTTCAGGGTACCGGCCGCTGCAACGCGCGGGTACCCTGCTAGTTATTATTATTACTATTAAGATAAAAACAAAACACGTAATACGAACCAAAAGAACACTCCCACGACAATTTTCGCAACAATTAAAAACCAAACCGCAATTAAAAATTCAAATACTGTAGCAAGTTTCCAAAATATTGTTTGTAATCAAACTTAGCCTCAAATATACCAAACTTAGCCTCAAGTTTCCAAAATATGGTTTCTATTAAGCAGAAAAATTAAGCAATCCTTGACATTCCCCCAAAACAAACTTTTCAACACTCGAAAAATCTAACTTGAGAATTGTATAATGATAATTTGGATAGATAAAACTATAAGCCCTAACTTGTAACTCACCAATAAGCAATGTAACTAACTTGTAACTAACCAACAAGCAATGCACCTAAATAAGCTTAACCTAACATATCCAAAAACTGTATAATGATAATTTGGGTATATAAAATTATAAACCCCAAATATTGAAGCAATAATTTTAAGATGGTGATTTATTGTTTTAATACCTTGAGGTGACTGCAGATTTGGTTGTTTACACACACACACACACTAAAAGCGTGTTTTTATGTTCTTGAAAGAAAATGACCTTTTTGGGTCTGAATTTAATTTTAGCGTGTTTTTTTGTTCTTTGAAAGAAAATGACCTTTTTGGGTCTGAATTTAATTTTAGCGTGTTTTTTTGTTCTTTGAAAGAAAATGACCTTTTTGGGTCTGAATTTAATTTTAGCGTGTTTTTTATGTTCTTTGAAATAAAATGACCTTTTGGGGCTGTGAATTTAATTTTTTATGGTTGCACTACTTGGATGTAATAATGGGCTGGGCTCAATAAATACTATTCTTGCCAACACAAGGGAGCTATACAAGTACCAGCTACAAGACATTTCAGGGATGAGCATTTGGACCTGAATTCCGGTATTGAGCCGGAACTGTACCGGTATCGTACCGAAATGGTACCGAATCCTGATACACGGTACGGGACTGGTACCATGAATCGAGCCAAAAAAAAAGTTCGAGCCCACTAATACGGTACCGGTACCAAAGCGGGATAGTACCGAAAAAAATTATTGGTATTTGATTAGTCATGTTTTTGAATTAAACTACTTATCCAAACACTAATTAGGCTCGTTCAATGCTAAACAATAGTCATGTAAAACTAGGGGATGAGCATTTCGACCCGAATCCCGAACCGGAACCGTACCGCCGATATACGGTACGGTACCGAGACTACGAAATAAGGTGGAAAAAAACGGGACCACTAATTCGGTAAGGGACCGGTACCGAATCGGGAAATTCCCGAAAAAAATGGGGAAAACCTGATTTCCCGGTACCGGTACCGGTATCCGAATCTCGTTCGGTACGGTACCGGTACCACTAATTTATGCTCTGGAAAAAATCGGTACCACTAATTCGGTACGGGACCGGTACCGTGCTCATCCCTAATCCACATAGACCAATAGGCTGTGAAAAGTGTGACCTTTTTGAAAGGTGAAGAGAGAGGTATCCACATTGCTTTGTTTGAACCCAAGAGAGATTAAAAAAAAAAAAAAAAAAAAAAAAAAAAATTAAAATTAAAAAAAAAAAAAGTAGTCGATTTCTCAAACCATTGTCTGTTGGCCTGTTTTAAACCATAAAGTGACTTTTGGAGCCTGCATACTGTGTTTGGTGGTAGACTGTGAGAATAACCTTGAGGTACTTGCATGTAAACCTCTTCATGGAGATCACCATGAAGGAAAGCATTGTTTACATCAAGTTGTTCAATCTCTCAACCATGATGAACTGCAATGGCAAAAAATGTCCTGACTGTGACCATTTTTGCAACTGGTGCAAAGGTTTCTTTGTAGTCCGCACCCTCCTTTTGATTGAATCCTTTTGCCACTAGTCTGGCTTTGTAAGTCTCAATGGTACCATCTGCATGTAACTTGATCCTCCATACCCATTTGCTGCCAATGGGTGTTTTGCAAGGTGGTAACTCTGTAAGAATCCAGGTACCATTCTCCTCTAATGCTGCAATTTCCTTATTCATTACTTCTATCCATTTTGGATTTTTGATTGCTTGTTTAAATGATGTTGGTTCAATGTGTTTGTCAATGTTATTGATGAGATGAAGTGAAGTGGGACATAAATTCAGGTAGTTAATGTAGTGAGTATGATGAAATTTGTGAGTGTGTGTGTTGTGAATTGTTGATTTAGGAAGTTGACAGTGGAAATATTTAAGTTTAGTTGGTACTTGTTTGGTTCTAGTTGAAGTTCTGAGTGGTGGTGGATTAGGTACAGGCGATGGAGATGGTGAAGGTTCTGATGGAGGTGAAGGTGATGGAGATGAAGATGGTGAAGTTGGTGATGGTTGTGACACTGGTTCAGTGGGTGTAGGAGATGGTTGTGTTGTTGGTTGTGATGGTGATTGGTTAGATGAGATTGGTGTATTGGTTATGAGAGGTGTGTGTTGTATAGGTGATGGTGACTTAGATGGGATGGTTGAAGTAGGTGAAGCAGGTGGTGTTGATGGTATGAAAGGAATGTTGTTAGGAGCATATGAAACATGAGGTTGCAGTGGAGGTGTAGAAGGCGATTGTTGTGGTTTAGGCTCTGAGAATGGAATTTTGGCTTCATCAAAGAGGACATTTCTACTTGTGATGGTTTTATGTATCTTGAGGTCATATAAGAGATATCCTTTTTGGTTGTTTGGATAGCCAATTAAGACTGTGGGTGTGTCTCCATGATCAAACTTGTCAGTAGTGTGATGGTAAGCATATGCAAGGCAACCTATGGTTCTCAAGTGATCAAGGGTTGGAGGTGAATTATGGAGTAACTCATAAGGGCTTTTGTTGTGTAGGATGGGAGTGGGTAATCTGTTGATGATGTATGTGGAAGCTAGTAGGCTGTAACCCCAGAAGTGTATAGGAAAGTGAGCTTGGAATTGGATTGATCTTGCCATTTCTAGTAAGTGTCTGTGTTTCCTCTCAACTCTGGCATTTTGTTGTGGAGTATAAGGACATGAGGTTTGGTGAGTGATTCCATGATCTTGTAGGTATGTGGTGAAATTGTTATTAATGAATTCAGAGCCATTATCACTTCTTATGATTTTGATTGGTGTTTCAAATTGTGTTTGAACTGACTTGTGAAAGGTTTTGAAGGTAGAGAGTACATGATGTTTGTTTGGTAACAAATAAGTCCAAGTGGCTCTGGAATAATCATCCACAATTGTGAGAAAGTATGAACATTTATTGATTGTGGAATGCCTGTAAGGGCCCCATACATCTAAGTGAATGAGTTCAAACTTTGACTGTACATGGGAAGAACTAGAAAGAAATGGTAAAATGTGATGCTTTGCTAAAGGACATATTGTACACTTGTTTATTAAGGGAAATTACAAGAACATTGAATGTGATTTCCTAATGACTTGAAGTGAGTGTGTCCAGTAATGGTGTAGAAATGAGAGTTAGTATGGTAGAGTTGATGGTTATGTTGCAGAAATTTGGTTGAATCTAGGAGATACAACCCACCATGAAGGGTGCCTGTTGTGGTAGTCCCATCAAGGTCCTGAAACATGAATTTATCATGAGTAAAAGTGACTGAGAAGGGTTAATTCCAAAAATGGACCGCGCCCAATGACCTTATACCCACTTTTAGACTCTTTTTTTTCTGTTTCTTACTCTGGATCAGGGCAACTGGGCGACTGACCAACTCGATATAATGGCGACTATTTAATTATTATAGTACAAGTTCTATAATGTATTTGGAATGTATGTGTAAGGTATGTGTAAGTGTGTAAGGTATGTGTAAGGTATTTTGCATAGGGCAACTTGTACTAAATGGGCGACATGTATTGGGCAACTTTTTTTTTTGTTTGTCTTTTGTGCACATTTTTTAATCTTAATTACATGTATACGTATTTCAATTGTTACCAAAAAGAAATTTTTTATTTAATACTTTTTCTTTAAAAAAACACACACACACTTCCTTCCCACACACACTTCATCCTCTCCAGCTAACTATCCTGCATCAAACTCAACTAAACAACATCGATATCCATTATCAATATTATCGAAAAAAATGTGGTATAACAGGGTAGGTATATTTTTTTTCCATGCATTTATAAGTAACTTGCTTATAATTAATTTGTTTGATTGAGTGTATAATTATGATCATTTAAAAGAAACTAGTTTCATTTAGATTAAATGCACTTTTGTCACTCAACAGTCTCTTATGGGATAGGCAACCGGCGGTGCATGTACCAATGTGTACCCATTTCCCACAGTCAAGTACATATACTCGCTCCTCCTAACACAACCACACACACATAACAAACACATCTACTTTTTTACAATCTAATCTTTAGGAAAACTTAAATGGGTCGTCTTGAACTTTTCGATGAACTTGCTAAAGCCTGCGGTTCCACCGCGTTGGAACGTCAGTTAGATTTGTATTTAGAGAGGTCTATTGGTAAAGACAAGGTTCTAGAGAGTGACATTAGGAAGGTCGTCTTGAAGTTGGCTGATTCCATCAAAGAAACGGAAGCCTTTGCTAAGGAATGTGATGTGATGAAGGGTCGGGTAGAGGCTGTGGAGACCAGTGTTCTGAAAGGCTCAAGGCGCACTAAGGCGCAAAGGGGGGCAAAGAGCCTCGAGTCGAGGCGCATTCCAAGGCGCGGGATTCATGGATGCGAGGCGCACAAAATACATTAAGTTTTTTATAATATATGTGACCATTTATGTAGCTTAAATAACACAAAATAATATTAAAATACTTAATACATGACACATATTGCCATTATAAAGATTAAAATGGATCAGTTGTCACTTCTAAAATGGATCAAATCTTTGGCTCGATGACCTATATAGAGATTAAAATCCATATCAGACTAAATATGTTTGTGTCCTACACTTGTAACTTACATCTAACAAAGCTCACAATTTAACCTAAAATATCAAGCAAGCAACATATTAATATTCAAGGCACAATGCCACATTTTCATGATAATATGTCGTAAAAAAATACTTAATGAAACAAAGTAACTTCTTAAAGAAAATTTCAATCAATAAAATAAACATAAAATCAATTCAAATTTACAAATCATATAAATACTCACCCTATGACTTAAAAGGCCCATGAATTATATCTTAAAAAAAAAAAAAAAAAAAAAAAAAAAAAAAAAAAAGCTTTAAGGCGCAAAATATGGCCTAGGCGCAAAAATCCCCCGAGGCGCAAAGGTGCAAAAAGCGCCAAGGCGCGCGCTTTTTTGGGGAGTCATGCATGTCCTGCGCCTCGAGTAAAAAAAAAGCCCCAAGGCTAGCGCCTTGTGCGCCTTAGCACCTAGGCGCGCCTTAGGCGCGATTTTGACAACTTTGGTGGAGACTGCAAAGTTTCATAGGGACCGTGTGCACAAGGATAGCCTTAGGTTGATGGCTTTGATGATTTCCCTGAAGGAGACTGAATTAAGTCAGCGTGAGAAGGATTTATTTGGCGAGAAGCTGAAAGGGTGGTTGCCATTCTAGGCTGGTACATGTGTTGTTGGTATTTGGGGTTTTTGGGTTTATGATCTAGGATTTTGAATTAGTATGGGTTATGGTTTATGTATGGCATTATCAGTCTTATCTAAATCTATGTGTACGTTTGATCGTTGTTGATTCAATGAATGAACGGTTTATTATATAATTATGATGTCTATTTAATATGCTTCTGCTTATTGTTTTTTAGTTTTTTTCATTAGATCGCTTTGGTGTTGCTTAAGTTTTGGTTATTGATACTCATGATTTAGGGAATTCAAAATCACACATGGTTATGGTACTTATTTTGAAGGTTTTGTTAGGTTTACTTTGTTAATTTGGTGTAGTTTTATAAAGTGAATAATTAGGAATGACATGATGAAGTATGGTTATTTTGAAGTGCCTATATTGTTAAGCTAATATTGTGTTTTGGAACTGTAATCTGCACATAATGCATGGTTTTATTAGTTGTATCTTATTTGGGGACATGTCCAAATTCGGTTTTATGTTTATGTTGATGTGGTATTTTCGTTCAGTTATTTAGTTGAATAAATCGGTTTTATGTTTATGTTTCATACAGAATGGTTGGTTTTGTGGAACTTATACTCGAATATTTCATGATTATACTTGACCTACTTCCAATGAGAAGCAAGGAATCCTGTCCCTAATCATGACTTGGTATAAGTTCTGTACCACGTTTTTTATTCATTATATTAGCGGGTTATAGTAAAAATGCTTTCTATGTCACGTTTATTTATTGAATGTATGGTCCTCTGTTTGTTCCTCTGTTGTTGAACCTCTGCTCATCAAGGAACAGTTGACTGCAAAATTGACCTTGCCGATGTGTACCACAACTGATTCTTTCTGTTTTATTTCCTTGCAAGGAGTATGAAACAAAAGTCATCATTAGAAGCAAATTGAACTACTTTCTGTTAATAAAGCGAAAGTTAGATGCAAAACGACGGAACTTGTTTAGGCGGACTTGTTTTGCAAGATGGTTGGATCTTTTTATGTTTGACCATGAACCACATATCATAGATTATGTAAAACCTGAATTTCTAAAATGCACAAAATGACCAAAATACCCTTGGTATTTAAAAAGTATAAATAATTAATTAAAGAATACCAAATAAGCTACATAAATTCAGAAAATTATCAAATATGATCAGATTAATTTCAGGAACTTTATAAAATTTACTTTTGTAATATTTAAAAATAAAATTCGGTTATGTAATTATTTATTATTTCCGAAAATCATTTAAATATATAATAATTAAAATAAATTAAATTAAGGCCCAAATAAATTAAGGAAATTTGTAAAATAATTTTATTAGTTTTAGCCCATAATATTAAGCCCGTGAAAAATCTAAAAATTTATATATATAATATATTCATACGATTTTCCCTTATTCGGTTCCATAATATAGCGATACCCTAAATAATTCCCAAACCATCGACCTACAATTTTCCAAGACCGAGACCTATTTTTCATGGAAGGGTTTGAAGGCTAAGAAGTTGATAAAAATCAAGTTCGAGTTTTTAAGGTTCTAGTTCGGTCGCTAGAGGTTTTTGGTTTGGTTTGAGTTTTGCCGAGAGGATTAAATTGTTTTGCTCCATTCGTGCATTCGAATCCCTTAAGGTTATTTTTGTATCCTTCTTTTCATCAATATAATCCATAGTATACATATAAAAATAACCCATGCATGTTACTTTGATCGTATGAATTTATATTAAGTTAAAACCCTAAAATCGTATAATAATTCAAACGAGCTCATATGAACTTGTTAAGTCACGATATGAATTTTCTGGATATCCTTACATGTTGTACGATCTGAATAAAATATGGGGTCAAGTGTTCTAAGCTTAAATTGTTGGTATGGAATTATTTTAGTTCGACAAAACTAAGAAGAGAAGAAAAGAAAAATCGTGAGCTAGGGTTTTGGATTTTTTGATATTTTAGTAAGTTTAAAGATGCTTAATGATGATTTAATGATGATCAATGATTGGGAACAAAATTAGGGTTAAGGTTTGCAAATTGATTTATATACCGATTTGGGATAAATAAAAGTTAAGGGTGTGTTTTGTAAATAATGAAACTTGTGGGCTATTTTGTAAATGTTAGAATTATGTCATGAATCGTATAAGAATATACTTGAGGGTATTTTATGTAGTTTTGAATATTAAAAAGGGGTTATTCGATTTAGTATAAATTTAAAAGGTTTGTTTTGTAAATATTGAAAATTGAAGGTTATTTCTTTGAAAGCTTAAATACTAAAGGGTCATTCGTATAAAAATAAGTATAAGGGTGTTTTATGAAAATTTGGATACTTAAAGGATAAATTGGTTATTTATGAACTTAAAAAGGTATATTATGTAATTTATAAAACTTTAGGGTTTAAACTGTAACTTCTTAAATTATGAGGTTGATATTGTAAAATATGTAAGTTAAGGGACTAATCTTGTCAAAATATGAAATTTGTGATATTTACTTTTAAAACCCTATACTTTATTATATTTCCTAATTAAATCTTTAACTTATATTTAATTATATAAATAAACCCTAAAAACATATATTTAATTTATTTAAAGTACTTAAGCATATAATTATGTAAAATCTGATAACATAAGTAAATCTGCTAATTATGGAAACTTTCTAAATATAGAAACTTACTAATTCTGGAAACTTGCTAAAAATGGAAAGTTACTAAAAAGGGAAAGAAGTCATAATAAGGAATAAGAATAAGTAAATGGATGAACAAGCTATTAATAACAAATATTAAATGTGTAGATTTCTGAAGAAGAGTGACATTCGTCTCTTTAGTCCTTTCTGTTTTCATCAGTTCTGCTATTTGTTCAAGGTACGGATATTCTGACCTTTTCAGTAAAGGTTTCTCATGATTTCTTTCTTTTGCCATTTTCATTCTGATTAGGATTCCCTATGCCATTGCTATGAATCCCTTTTGTTTTCTGAACTCCTCTGTGCTAAGTTTTTTCTATCTGAACTTTCTGATATGAATCTTCTGATTTGATAAACTTCTGATTTGACAACTTTCTGATTTGGAAACTTTCTGTTTTGAAAACTTTCTGAACTTGGACCTTTGTTATGATAAAGTTTTGAAATGATAAACTTCTGATATGATAAGTTTTCTGAAACATTCTGATTTGAACTTGACATGATAAACTCTGGATTTGAAGATAAGTTTTGAACTGTTAATATGAACTTTCTGTACATGAGCTATTTCACTAGGCATGGGGGTTCCATGTCCGTGTCATGAGATGCACCTCTGACATGACTCTAGGGCAGTAGAGTGATGTTCTGCCACGTCCCTATTTGGTTGGAATAAGGTGTGTTTTGGGAGGGGCGTATGGATGCATCCTAGATCTGTTATCTGTTATCTGTTATCTGTTATCTGTTATATGTTATATGTCTGGTGATTGATGCTGTGTGCAATACACGTCCTTCACAACTCAGGGAGGTCTCCCCTCCAAATTATGATTATATATGAATATGAATAAGTTTCTGAGCTCATGTAAATTCTGTAAAATCTGTAAACTCTGTAAATTCTGTAAAATCTGTAAATTCTGTAAACTCTATAAATTCTGTAAACTCTGTAAATTCTATAAAACTGTATTTTTGATTCTGTTTATACAAGTGATTGTATAAATTCCTGACCTAACCTAAATGTTTTATTTATGTACTATCCGTTAAGCCTAAAATGTTTTCCCCAAAATATATTTTTGTACTTCAGTATTTTATTTCAGTTTATTATCGTTATATCCGTTCACTGGGCTTTTAAAGCTCAGCCGTATTTTCTTTAACCGCGGCAGGTATTCAAGATAAGCTTTTGGGATAGCTTTTCTGGGAATTGAGAGTGATGACTTGACTATCGAGATTTAGAGATTTGCTTATTTCAAGGCTTTGCTTTTGACTTTTGGTAAGACTTCCGTTGTTATAAAGTTGTATATGTTTATGATATAACACCATTGTTTTGACACTTATACCCTTGTCGGGTTGGGGTGTTACAGATTATATGCTGAGAAAACAGCATGAGGTTAATGATGCCCATTATGATATGCCTTTAATATATTATGTGGAAGGACATGGTCTACATTTTGGTCGTGCTGAATTTGCTCTTATAACGGGGTTCCGGATTGGATCGGTATCGTTTGGGTTATATACCTCCGGTGACTTAAAGTTTCGTGATAGGATATTTCCTCGCCGTATAGGGTTAAGCGTTACCAACTTAGATCTCATTGGTGTTATCGAGGATGAAGAGTTGTTCGGCAAGATATCTGATGAAGATGCAGTACGTGTATGTCTTTTGTTAGCTTTAGAAGTTATCTTTATGGGTAGGTTGTTGAATAGCGAAGTGGATGATAAGTTGATGCGGTTGGTTGAAAGTCTTGAAGCTTGGAATGCGTTTCCTTGGGGGAGCACATATGGACTCATTTGTACGATCAAATCGTGGATGTAATACGTAAGCACAGTGACGAGCACCTTGAAGGACTGAAGAAAGATCGCATGTATGTTCCGACATATACGCTTGGTGGCTTTGTTTTTGCTTTCCAGGTTAATTATGTTTGATTTTATAATAATTTTTTTATCCATGGTATATTTTCTTTTAGTGCCTATTTGTTATTAATTATTCCTTTCCCTCGTATTTAGATTTAGATTCTCGAGACTTATGCAACAAGTAATGTTTGGTGGATTAAGATCGCGCCAGTGATACCAAAGGCAGTTGCTTGGTCCAAAAAAACTATCTTCAAACGATCTGATTGTTCTAAGCTTTTTGCAAAGGTTATATATTCAAAAAAGTCATTTATTTTTATTTATATATTTAAAATTGTGATCTTAGTTCTGTTATTGTGACTGATTATTTTAGGATGTAAAACCAACTTGTGATATCATACCTACGAGAGCTGAGTACGAATCAAATTGGTGGATAGATAGCAATGATTATATCCAACAGTACATTCCCAGGCCGCCTCCACTAAGACCAGAATGTAGCCTTGTGGATGCTTATCTAGCCAAGTTGGAAAAAAAAAACGTAACCATGGGAAAATAGATGTTTGTGAAATACCTAGTGTTAGCAGGACTGATAGTAGTGTCAGGGAACCTAGTCTTAATGATCGTGTGATTACAGAGTTGAATACTCGTGTTTTCAAACTTGAGTCAATTATTCAGGTTCTTCATTGTGAAAGAAATGGCGGAGTTGTGGTAATATATTCCCTAAACTCATTTATGTGTGTAGTACATCCTTTTCATTATTTACTTATTTGAACTGAATCACATTTCATTGACAGGCGCAACTCGCGTTTAATGATTGTTTTTCCAATATGAGCAATGATTTTCGCGCTTCGCTTAATAATCTTTACCTTGATTTGATCAAGGTGCCTGAGAGTGATGAAGATATTGTTCTGGTAATTTATAAATTATGACATCTATTTAATCCCGTTATATACTAGTTAGTATATCATGGAATATTTAAACAACCATAACTTGTCACAGGAGTTCCTTCATGAAGAGGAGTTAAGATTGCGTTTGGAAGAGGAAGATAGGTTGCAATTGGAAGATGAGAAGATGCGGAAACAGGAATTGCGGATTAGGGTGGAAGAGTATAAAAGGATGAGGTCGGAGGAAGAAAAGTTATTGCATTTGGCTGAGGAGAATAAGAAAAAGCGTAATGAGTTTGTGAATTCCGCTAAGTTAAAAAAAGCTTTGGGACGAGTAGCACCCAATAAAAGGACTCACGCAGACGGTTTGACATCAGAAAGTAATTACAAAGTTTCTTGGGTGAAATTAAAAAAAACTCGTGGGTACATTAATGATCCATGTATGATAGAACGACTAAAAAATGTGAAACCGTGGAAAGAGGTATGAAATTAACTCAAATACTTTACATTTTACATTATACTGTGATCATGCAATGACGTGATACGCTTATAATTTTGTGTAGGATCTATCCCGATGGTTTCATACTGTTGACACTCTTTGGTTGAATGATGAAATTGACCTGTTTCTTTCTAAGCCCGGTAAGGTAAATTGCAAGTTTCCTTGGTCTGACGATTTTATTGTGAACCGAAATTTCTGGCTAAGATTAGTGTGCCTAGACCCTACAAGGAAAGGATGGCTAACGGAGGAGGTGCGTATTTTTACTGCAAATATATTAAATTTTCAATACTAAATATGTGTTTTATCATTCACTACAATGTTTTTTTTTGTTTTATGTAATTAAACAACACATAGACTTATGGTTGACTACATGTGGCATGTGAGACTCGAGAATTGTAAATGGGCTATGGTTAGTACATACTTTGTTCAGCTTCTTCTTCAAAACTGCATGCCCTTGTTTTATGTTGATGGTAGAAGGTACCCCATTCCATGGAGTGATGTTGATCAGGTCAAACCTTTGCTAATAAAACACAACCTTATTGCATATTTTTTTATTTCTTGTAATAACCACCGATCATTCATAAACCATGTAGGTTCTTATGCCGATTAATGAAACTGAAAGACATTGGTGTGTTGCCCATTTTGATATCATTTCCGGCTTGGTCACATTCTATGATAGCGGGGACACATATGACTATGAATGGCGTGATTGGTATGTCCGGCTAAGGGATTGTTTAGAGGTACGAGTCTATGTTGAGTGCTTTTTATCATTAGGTTTCTAGTAGGTAAATGGTATCATCAACTTATGATTAGCGTTACTTATTATGCGGCAGAATCATCGTAATTGAATGTTTTAAATGATCTAAATGTTGTGTTCATATGGATATGAACAATTAGTTAGCGCAACTGAATACCTAGCTGATAACTACTATAAAGTCAACCCTAAAACAAACAATAACATCATTATTAAACCATTTCAAAGTAACATAAATTATTTGTAAATTACCATGACTTAACTAATAGGTGTTTCATATTAGTAAAAGTAAACCATTAAACAATTTATTAGTGTGATACAACATATGATTTTGTTTATGCAGTACCTAAGTAGAGCTACTCTAGTACTTCAAATTAGTATATATTTTTGTAAATTTAAATATTTTAACAGATGGAACTTAAGTTGTTACATGTAAGTGGTGTTGGTTTGCAATAGCTTTGTGTTTATTCCGTTTGTTTCTAACTAGATGGATTCAAAGTTAGTGTTTTAGAAAGTTAAGTTGCACTTTGTGAAGTGGTATGTGTATTATAGCATAGCATTTGTGGCCACAATTTATTTGACCAATTTAAAAGTACTTAGCCCCTTCAAATCACATTAACTAGTTTTGGCATTTACTGAAGATTGACAAGACCTCTACTATTCAAAAGTTGCCCATTTTTAAAATTCAAAAGTTGCCCATATTTGAAATTCAAAAGTTGCCCATTCTTGAATCTTCCTATATAAGGAAGCAAACACTTACACATTTCCATACCACACTTACTTTTCCTATCACCTCTAAAAAAACCAACATCACACTCCATTACTCTCCAACTGCTATGACTGGCCTAGCGGACCTTGATATTATGGCAAAGTCAGCTTCTTTGAAACAAATGATGCGTGTCATGTTTGAACAAGATAATGAAAAGGACTTTAAGCTAGTCCAAGAAACTCATACAATGTGCCAAGAGCTTTGTGACCGTATTAAGCAGAGGGCTGAGGTTATTAAGGAGCTTGAAAATTTGACTATTATTGGTTTAGCGCGAGAGAGTCTCAAGCTACTAAAGGAGATGCAGGATGCTGACTTGGCAAAGACAAGGGGCATGATGAAGTTGATAAGTCAGACACAGCTCAGGGTCCTGAAAAAAATTTCTTTTGTTGTTCAACTGGGCAAAAAGTGGTTTGTTCTGTTGTGATGGTGTCCTTTTGTGCTCTATATCTTGCATTCTGTCGTGTTAAGCATTTCTGTTTTAGGTCTTTATGCTTGCTCATGTTGTGTTTTGTGTCGTGGTTTATGGTCTTTTAAGTTAGGTTAAGGTGTATCCATGGACATGCCCATTAAGGGTACTGTTTAATGATGTTATCTTTTGTGCCCCCCTTTCAGTCTACTATTAATGAATGCAATGTACTGGCGCCAAGAAAAGTATTGAAGCCCGCCGGTGTTTAGAGCAATGTTCGCCGGTATCGTGGAAGAAAACACGAAAGTTATGAAGCTTAAACGAAGAAACATACGCAAGTTAATAATCTCCCGACACACCTCCACTGTTTTGGCCATAAGTTGAGCATACGAACTCGGATTTAGGTGATTCAAGCGGCCACGGAAAGCTAAGAGAATTATTTACAACATTGGTCTGGTGTCACCCCAGAAACCGGCGGTTTTACCATGGAAAACCGCCATACTTCTCTATTTGATCAGCTTAAATGCATATTTATGGATCTCATTCATTACCAATCCGATCCTATACCCTTGCCTTGGTCCCTAAGGGTTAGATAGCCTATAAATAGACCCCAATACCGGACCATAACACACACCATCCATCACTTACAAATAATCAAGTATAAAGGGTGATTCTTACACCGAGATCACCCTTGGTACCAATACTTCCATTACCAAACCCCAACAACGATTCCTAAGCGTGTTCCAAGTCCCAGAAGGTGTGACATACCTCTGATAATTCGTGGCTCACATAGGAGTAGTGGTGAAGACATAATTTGGTTTCTAATTGTGAGAATTCCATCATATTCAATCTTGTGACTTTGGTAGAATTTCTATTACCTTTTAATATGAATGTTTCTGAATTTTATGAGTTTAATATGAGTATTACTTCTGTGATTATGGAGTAGTCGTTTATGTTTGTTTGGGCATTATAGGAAATATGATATAGTTTTGTATGTATTAATATGCTTTACATTGTTTATGCTTGTATACTTGATATGTGATTATTCGGATCATTGTCTATCCTTTGGTTGATCATATTAGGCCGAAAGGTGTGGTTGATTTTGAGTCGTTTTGGCCAAGCGAATCAATACTAGACTTGTGAGAATTGGATAGTAAATTGCTAGACAACCCGTTTGATTACATGTTTAAAGCCTAATCTCATGTCTAACGAACTTGATTAGGGGAAGTTTACTTGCATAAACATTGATCACAAACCTATCTTAATGCACTTGATATGCTTAGAATAATAGGCCGAAAGGGTTTCTTTGCATATTCGGTAGATATACTTGTGTTGGTAATTACCCGTTATTCACCACTTGCATGCCTTGTTTGTGGTTGCATATCTTTACATCATTTCTGGACTCATGTCTTTCTAGCCTAAGCAAACATGTTTTTAATAATAATGTTAACAATCTTAATCATTTCTAGCATTCGTGGTAACTTAGTCTTTAATACAAATAAGAGTCCTATGATAGTGACAATCATTTGGACTTTCTTTTTAAACTACTTTTTGAATCTAAAAACGCACAACTCCCTTGGGATGACCTGGACTTGCCTAGACTTTACTACATTCGAAAGGGTATACTTTCCCGTGTGTTTTGGTCGATTGATTGGCATTTCTAGTATTATAAATTTCACATCAAAGTTTTTGGCGCCGCTGCCGGGGAGTTTGTTTGTCTTGTTTTTATTCAAATTGTGGTTTATACTCGTTTTACAAATCGTGCCGTATAGTTTTCTGGCAAACTGAAACAAAAATTTGCTCTCTGTTACTGTAAGTACGCCGCACATTTAATTTTGTGCGCCGCACTTCCCCTGTTTACAAAGAATATGCCGGTTTTATTTCTAAGACCGCCGCACATACTGTCGAAAAAATCTAAAATGCTTTCTGAGATAATTCCAAACAACCCCAAAAGCCTCTTAATGCTTAAGTTTAGTGCTGAGAACATGAGAATTGCCTTTTGTGTGCTTTTGCTATTTAAACTCTTGCATTTGTGCATATCGTATATTAAAACAAAAATACAAAAATATTTGCTTTCTTATTTGATTTTTGCTTTGTTGATTTTGTTACCTTTTTATGACTTTGGTATATCTGTTTTCTGCTTATTGTTTCCTGAATGCTTATTCACATTTTCTACTTATAAAAATCCTATCAAACAAAAAACCAAAAAATATTTGCTATCTAGTTTATTTTGCATTTTGCTATATGAGTTGCTTATGAGTGCTTCATGCAATTATGGAATACTTATTATATGCTTATATGTGTTACATGAACTCTTGAAAAGAATTAAAAACTACAAAAAAACATATTAAGGCTAAAATGAGAAATCACTATGTATTTCTTTTTGTGATCATATGTGTGAAACTGATGTTATACAAACTGATATATGCTTATTGTGATCTAATTCGTTGGTTAAAAAGGTTATATGAACTGATCACCTATAAAAATCTTCAAATTAAAAATGGAAAAATGAAAAGTATGCCGGTTTTGGAAACAAAACCGCCGGACTTCTTGTATTTTTCAAATCAAACGGTCAAATTAAAACCCCGAGTACGCCGGACTTTTTGGCCTGATCAATTGCAAAAAACTCAAATCTTTTTCACAATGATAAAACGAGCTCGTTTGCTAACTTATGAATGTTTTCTGAGATTATTAGATTGTAAGTCTGTGTTTGGCTTTGATGACACTTACTTATGTTTGACATTTAAAATAATAATAATAATAATAATAATAATAATAATAATAATAATAATAATAATAATTATAATAAATAAATAAATAAAATTTTAAAAAAAAATCTCTTACTGATGTACGACGCACATTTTCTTTTGTACGTCGGACTTTTGGTCCTGAGAAAGAAAAATATTTTTCTTTTCTTTATCATATCATATAGGTTACTTTATTATTATTTTTTTTCTCTATTTGTTTGTTTATCGTTTTGCATAGTTGATTTGCTCTTGTGTGTTTGTTTGCATATAATAATGTTAGTTGATAAAATTATAAAACCTAAAAAAAAAGAGTTTCTTGTTCTCTTTTTTGTTTTTAGTTTTTGTTTGTGTGTTTGTGTATGCATGTCTATGTCTGTGTTATGTGTGATTATCTAATAAAGTATGAAAAATAAAAAAATAAAAATTTGATCTGCATAATAAAACCGCCGCACTCATGTTTGTTGTGCGGCGCACTTTTGTCAATTTTTGCCGCCATTCTAGTTTGAATTTTTGAAAAAAAAATGTAATAAAAAATTAGTCTCGATGTACGCCACACTTTCTTTTAAGTGCGACGCACTTTGTTTGGTCTGAAAAAATATTTTTGTTCAAATTTATTTTCTTTGATCGTTTTGTATTATGCTATAATGAAACAATATCTTAAATAAATTTTGCCCAAAACTTTCAGTTTTTTTTTAGTTTTCTTAAAGAAATATTTGAAAACCCAAATATATTTTATTTTCGTTTTAGATTTTCTTTGTTAAATATTTTATGTTTTTCTTTTTAGTTGGTTTTAATAAATTTAAGTTCTTTTTGTTAGTTCTGTTTTGTGTGTTTGATTAAGTGTGTTTAAATATTTGTGTTTTGTTATAAAATATAAACCGGAAAATGGAATTTTGCTAGAAGAGCGCCGTACTTAACCTCAGGCACGACGTACTTTTTTCATCAGTCCGCAAAAAAAAAAAAAAGGTTTTGTAAATTATCTGTTTTATACCTTACATAATTATTATGTGTTTGATTTGTGTTTGTCTTAAAAACTAAAAACCCAAAAAGATTTTCTTTTCACCTTTATTTTTCATTTCGTAGTGTTTTGAGTGTGCTTATTTTTAGTTAATTGTGAATAAATAAAAAATTTAAAAAGAATAAAAATTTCAAAAATATGTTTTACGAACTTTGTGGGTGTGTTCGCTGTAAACCCTCACGAGACTATAACTCGTCCACTCGGGACGCCGAGGGGTTTAAAGGCTTGTTGCATATGCTAAATGCAACCGTGGTGCCTACGAAAGTGTGCTTTATCATTTTACGTTTTCTTGTAGTTTTGTATACTTTGCAGAATAAATAAATAAGTAGAGGTTGGTCGGATGGTTTGCTTAACATTTGGGGAGCTGAAACATTTGGATAATTATATTATATCGGGTTAAGTTCACATGCATATGTTGGCGTTCTGCTCAACATTCTATCTTCTAGAATTCAACCGATCACTAATGAGCCCCGGGAAGTTTCGTTTCTCTTATATTTATTTTTCACATTTATCCTGCTTTTAAGTTATTTTCTAATTACGCATATTGCTCAACTTAAGTGTGGGAGGGAAATAAATTTGAAACATGAGACTCATTCTTAAAATTGATTGAAAAATTTTAGTTTGCCCTTTTAGCTTATCTATTTTAAAATTTTGTCACTTAGGTTAATATATTAGAATAAAACTTAGTAAATAAATAAAGATTTTGAATTCAGAGATGTGCCCCGATTGATAGAGCAGATCCGACTCGGGATCAATGACATTACTTGCGTATTTATAACCATTACCACTGAAAAGTGAGGATTTCGAGCCTATATCGGCATATGTCTTTTATGCTTGATTTCTTTGTTTATGAGTGTGCCGGTGATTTATTCGATTCTAGAAATTGTGCTTGAAATCATTATGAGACCGCAGTGAGATCACATTCGTGTGATATAGGTATTTATATGTGATAAAGAGGCAACTTAGGATTTAACCCAAATAGCCTTTCCATTTAATATATTATTTATTCTTTAGCTAATTACACTGATTAGCTATCCACCCGTATATAAACCCCTTCTGTAGCACTCATCTTTAGTGCTAGATACCCTTAGTTTAACATGCATAGCCTATCTTTTCATTTCTTACATCCACTACAAAAATACAAAAATATATAACCTTAAGCCTAATCTTGCCCCTTGTCTAAAGTCTATTCGGTTGGTTGCTAGTCGCTTGGTATGATTGGTTGATTTTTGCTTACAGTTTGTTCACTCCTTGTTGTAAGTATTGTGCCATTTTGACGAAATGTGAAGATGAGCTCCTTCGTATTTTGTATTTTTCGTGGTATATGCTTATTCTAAGTGTGGGAGAATTGTTAGTTGTATGAAGGAGTGAAAAAAAAATGAATAACAAAAAAAAAAAAAAAAGAAAAAAAGAAAAAAAAGGTGAATTGAAAAAAAAAGTATGAATAAGAGTTGGCGCGTTGTTTGTTTGCCAACTAGAGCGATTGTAGAAGATTGAGATGTTCGATAACCTCTCGGGTTTGTGGTATGTCGTGACTAGAAACATGGGTTTTTTTGGACTTTTCGACACTTATTTTTCTTTTAAAACCAATTCCAGTAAATATTTCCCATGTCTACTCCATTTATTAACTCTTAGCCTAAACATTATAACCCGAATAAAAGGCCTCTTTTGATATTTATACCTGGTGCTTACGCCACGTCGGTGCAGTTTTGTTTCTTGTACAAGCATATGGTAATTTAATGAATCATGTCTGAGTAACTGAGTGTGATTTTCTTATATTCTCAATCATATAAATAATGAGTGTGAGTGAATTATACTTTCCCTTATTCGTGAGGTGCTTAGTCATGTTATCCTAGCTCAAGAATCATCGGGTATGGTCAAACATCTCTGTGTTCCCATATTAAAAATCCAAAAATATTTTTCAAAATGTTCTTTTTGTAAAGCTTATTTTTCTATTTGCTTGAGGACAAGCAAACTCTTAAGTGTGGGAGGGTGCTTGCGCTTCTTGCGATCTTTTCTAAAAACCAAAAATATTTTTTTCGATAATTTCATAACATATAAAATTTTTCTTTCCATTTGTTTTTTAGGAACTTCTTTTTAATTTTTCTTTTCTTAGATTTGCTTGAGGGCAAGCAAAGATTTAAGTGTGGGAGTATTTGATAACTCTCCATTTATACATATTTCTATATGCGTTATCTATGCTTTTATGCTTATATATTAATGGATTATAAGGACTTTCGATACTTAATTGCATGAAAATACATTTCAGGTCCAGTCGACAAAGAACTTCAAGAATCAAGATAAAATGTACACATCTAAGTCATTTGGATGCTAGAGCAAAGTTATGCCTGCCAAATAATAAAAGAGCGCCACCCTTCCTATCAATGTACGCCGGTTACGTAGGCGTAATAAGTCTGATACATATCTGAGTCAGTATCGTTAAGTGCGGTGATCTCATGAATAAAGTGCGCCGGTATTCAGTTAAATTAATGACCCTTTGGCGCCAAGAAAAGTATTGAAGCCCGCCGGTGTTTAGAGCAATGTTCGCCAGTATCGTGGAAGAAAACACGAAAGTTATGAAGCTTAAACGAAGAAACATACTCAAGTTAATAATCTCCCGACACACCTCCAATGTTTTGGCCATAAGTTGAGCATACGAACTCGGATTTAGGTGATTCAAGCGGCCACGGAAAGCTAAGAGAATTATCTACAACATTGGTCTGGTGTCACCCCAGAAACCGGCGGTTTTACCATGGAAAACCGCCGTAATTCTCTATCTGATCAGCTTAAATGCATATTTATGGATCTCATTCATTACCAATCCGATCCTATACCCTTGCCTTGGTCCCTAAGGGTTAGATAGCCTATAAATAGACCCCAATACCGGACCATAACACACACCATCCATCACTTACAAATCATCAAGTATAAAGGGTGATTCTTACACTGAGATCACCCTTGGTACCACCACTTCCATTACCAAACCCCAACAACGATTCCTAAGCGTGTTCCAAGTCCCAGAAGGTGTGACATACCTCTGATAATTCGTGGCTCACATAGGAGTAGTGGTGAAGACATAATTTGGTTTCTAATTGTGAGAATTCCATCATATTCAATCTTGTGACTTTGGTAGAATTTCTATTACCTTTTAATATGAATGTTTTCTGAATTTTATGAGTTTAATATGAGTATTACTTCTGTGATTATGGAGTAGTCGTTTATGTTTGTTTGGGCATTATATGAAATATGATATAGTTTTGTATGTATTAATATGCTTTACATTGTTTATGCTTGTATACTTGATATGTGATTATTCGGATCATTGTCTATCCTTTGGTTGATCATATTAGGCCGAAAGGTGTGGTTGATTTTGAGTCGTTTTGGCCAAGCGAATCAATACTAGACTTGTGAGAATTGGATAGTAAATTGCTAGACAACCCGTTTGATTACATGTTTAAAGCCTAATCTCATGTCTAACGAACTTGATTAGGGGAAGTTTACTTGCATAAACATTGATCACAAACCTATCTTAATGCACTTGATATGCTTAGAATAATAGGCCGAAAGAGTTTCTTTGCATATTCGGTAGATATACTTGTGTTGGTAATTACCCGTTATTCACCACTTGTATGCCTTGTTTGTGGTTGCATATCTTTACATCATTTCTGGACTCATGTCTTTCTAGCCTAAGCAAACATGTTTTTAATAATAATGTTAACAATCTTAATCATTTCTAGCATTCGTGGTAACTTAGTCTTTAATACAAATAAGAGTCCTATGATAGTGACAATCATTTGGACTTTCCTTTTAAACTACTTTTTGAATCTAAAAACGCACAACTCCCTTGGGACGACCTGGACTTGCCTAGACTTTACTACATTCGAAAGGGTATACTTTCCCGTGTGTTTTGGTTGATTGATTGGCATTTCTAGTATTATAAATTTAAAGCTTTCGAAACACATCACACCACAAGTATGATAATAAGCAGAATAAAGCAACAGCGTTTAACAAATTAAGATCACGAATCAAATAAAAATAATAATGAAGGTCGGTGGAGTCCTAGAAAAATTATTGCAATCCCCTCACGTAGACAAAAATTAAAGCATGATACCCAACCGCCAATTATTTTGAAGAAAATGACAATATGATAATGATCCACTAATGAACAATAATTACCCAATATCAACTTAACGACAAATTAAAAATTACTTTATCTTTCTTACTTTTTAATAGAATGACAGTTTTACCCTTTAACTAATTAATTAAAGTCGTCTTTAAAGTTTGTAATAATAATTTTAAAGAAGGCAATATGATAAACTCGATCAAACTTTTCTATGTATGTTTAGTAACGAGGTGGATCACCCGCGCGTTGCCGCGGGGTGATTTGCTAAAGAAGGTTTAGCAAGTGTTGCAATCACGGGTCAGTTCAAACTCTAGAAGCCTTTGTTGGTTACTATGTAACACTAATTTTTAGCTTAAAACACCAAAAAAAAAGTTAGAAATTTATTATAATATGAAATAGCAATCAAGTTACAACTTGAGAACAATTTTAACAAATCTATATAAAAAAAAAAAAAAAAGCTCTTCCTGTCATTGCAATCCCGGTTGTTCTCTATCTCTTGTCTAATTAGTTGCATCAGTTCTTTTTTAGTCGGAGCAGGTGCTCTTTTAGCAACTCTGAGAGCTTGCGCGTACAACTTCAAGACTCGAGCACGTGGAATGAAAGTCTGCAAATCAAAGGAGACAAACATAAGTAACTCTATGACGAAACACAAAAATTTGTGAACTAAAAATTTTCTTTCCTAACTTGTTAGCTGCAACTGCTGATGTTTTGTTAGCGAAAAGTGCAGTAGTTCGAGTTTTCGCAATCTGTCTTTGGACAAAGTAAAATTCCTATTAAGAAGTAAGAAAACAAAATAGAAATGAGCAGACACTGTACACTACAAAAGTTTATTGTTTACAGTTCAGTCGGAAGGGAAAAAATGGTGCCTGATGTGCCATTGCAGCTTAGGTCATATCCTTCTGTTAGACCCGTTTCCCGGGTGTTGGGACCCCACCCGAGATGAAAATGATAAAGACCTCATGTGATTGGCCAGTCAACGTTCGTTACGCAATGGTCAAACCCGATAGCCAATTAATAGTCAAAGTATGACTATGTAGTCATATAAAATGTGTTGCATAACTAAAGGGGCCTAGGTTGCCAAGTATTGAACATGTGGTTAAGTTAGTTGTGCCTAAAATAAGAAGAAAGAGGCTAGAAGGGCCATTCTTGCCATTAGCCCAAAGATACCACCTAACTAGTTATAACTAGTAATTTCTAGACTTTTCTCCATCATTTTAGATGGAGTTGAAGTCCGGTTCTAGTGATAGGAGAAAGGGAGGAAAAATCTAGATGATGACTTAAGGTGAAGAAGATGAAGGCTCCATGATTATGGACTCTCCTAGCTATGATCCTCCACAAGCAAGTATGTATGTTCTTGAGGTTATTGAAGTTATAGATTATGGATTGAGTGGGTTTTCATCATATGATCAAGATATGATCATATGATGATGTAGAATGAAAGATGAGCATGTTTTATGGGTGTTGATAACCCTTGTTATGTTATTTATTGTTATGTTGTTAGGTTTTGGTTAATTATGAAGGATGATGATGATGATGGAAGATTGTGTTGATGATGATGTTCTTGATGTTATGTAGCTTGGATTAAGGTAAGTAAAATGATGACGACATGGGTTATACGAATTTCTAACATATATGTGTTATGTATGTTGTATGGCAAGTGATATGGACTTGGATTATGCTTATGTGATGCCATGATTTTAGCTTATGTGATGAGTTGATTGTTATGGAATATGATGATGTTATGTGCTAGATGAGATTTGGGTAGTAAGCCCGTCAAGTAAGTGTTTATGTATATGTTATTTATGTGGAATGAAGTATAATTGTATGTTATGATCGTTTTACTTACTAAGCCTTTGTGTTTACGGTTTAGTTGTCTAACCGTTTTGTAGGTTGGCATGTTTATATGGATGGCTTGGAGGTAAGGATTAAGGATTTGAATATGCGAGATTAAGGTAGTACGTGTAGGAGCTTAGGTAGAATACCGGGCTCATGTGTAAGTTTGTACCCCCGTTGGTCCTTTATGGGTTGGTAGCGTGTAGCCGAATGGCAAGTTGTATGTTAAGGTCGTTCAAACGATTTGGTAGTCATTTGGTATGTCAAAGTGAGTTTGAAGTGTTTATAGTCAAGTATAAAGGGGTGTTTGGTTTGTGTATGAAATACCCATTTTGGGTTGTAAACGGGTCAAGTGCCCTTGGAACATGTTTGTTATGTTAATCTAATGCTTTTGGTAAAGTTTGGGTGGCCAACGGTGTGTCCAAGTGTGTTAAATGGTTTATGGTCAATGTTTAAGGGGGGTGTTTGGCAAAAGGGTAAATGTACCCATTTTGATGTGTAAACGGGTCAAGTGTCGTTGGAACATGTTTGATATGTTAAATTATTGAAGTTGGTAAAGTTTGGTGCAAAACGGATGTGGTATGAGTAGTTTTATGTGTAAATGGGTCAAAATGGGTTTTGGTGCATAACCCGTCAAATTTTAAAGTACTATTTCGGGTTGATTGAGTATGTAAACGATTTTGTATGTTATGTTAATGGCTTTGAGTGAGTTTGGTGTGAATATAAGGTAGCATGGGTCGATTATTGTGAAAAAGGGCCAAATTTCGGTTTGGATATCCCAAATTTCGGTTTATACCGAAATTTGGTACCAAATTCCCAAATTTTGGTTTGAAATTTCGGTTTGATTCGAACAGATTTTGGTAAACTTTGAAAAATCATATCTTTTAATCCGTAAGTCGTCACGGGTCGTGCCACCCGTCGTTTTGAAGGTAATTGAGTCTAGTTTCATTTAAAAATAGTCTCAAGGTCTGAATGTTTATAGATTTTTGTCAGTGGTCAAAAGAGTAACCAGATATCCGTAAAAGTCAAGCGTTTCCGCGTAAAAAGTTTTAGTTTTTTGTCTAAGCGGGCACGGGGTGTAACACCTTCCAACCTGATAAACACAAAAATGACATAATCGCTGATTATATATAATGGGTCGAATTGGTAAAATAAGTTAAAAATGGCTGAAAAAAAGAACATGAAATCAGTTATAAGCCATTTAAAAAATATAACTTTTTATAATCGTAGCTAACACGACAATGTTTATAAAATATTTAAAAAAAGCACGTATTATTGTAGTTGTTTCGTGTTGTGGTATCTGATCCCCAATCTTATGTATTTTCTTGGGTTAGGATTTAACGAATTAGAAGTTTATGCATTATGCAAAGATTAAAAAGATTAGGATACACTACTTTCCCATCGTCCTTGTTACCTAATCTCCGTTTAGACTTACAACTACTACTATGAACCAAAAAATGAGTATCGAAATAACCTGGACTACAGATACGCTGCGTAGTCACGTAAGTCCATTGCAGCTGAATCCTGAAAACAGGCCCACAAATAATTAAATACCTTTTTAATAAGCACACTTCTGCTATTGAGTAAGAAGTTTGAATTTGATACCTGTTGCGGATCAGGTTATTATCTCCATATCATCGGACATCGTGGCCAACTTAGCAAGCTGAGCAGCTGTATTTCCAGCCTCAGATCAGGTTATTATTTCCATATCTTCGGACATAGGGCACGTGGCGAGGGTGCCAGTTGTAGTGTCTTAATGATTGCTCTAAGTTCATTCAGCCGTTCCTCCGTTGCCGTCTTCCACTCTTCAACAACCTTTTGTAGCATTATATACTAAAATTACTTGAGGCAGCCTGTAACATAATTATATGAACATTATTCACACTTATGACCATGATTTTTTTGTATACTTAATCAATACAAACAACCTGTTGCATAATTATACAAACAACATTATTCACTCCAGGTGGCTCTTTACGTATAAGCACACCAAAGCAATCATTACCAACAATGGCCTTGTAGTTTGCATCATGCACGAACAACTTTCAGCAAGGTACAATGACATATAAGGCATCTGTTGAGCTCATGCATGTTCACCTATTAAGCCTCCTGTGGCTTAGAATAACACCCGCCATGAATGAATGAATGAGAAACGACAGCTGGGTTCGTAATGGGTCACCTGCACAAACAAATAAGTGTGATTAGAAACGTGCACTTATGCCGCATAATAAGATCCATACACTTCCAACAGAAATTATACAAAAATTGAATCTTGATTTAAAACTGTAATGGTATTAAAATAAAAACTTCTATAATTTAATTCATAAGCCCATGTAAACTTAATTCTTCCACCATCAAACGGCCACAACTGCTAACAGCTTCCTTAATCTTTCTACAGAATTCACCTAATCAAGCGGGTGTTTGGGTAAGCTTATTAGAGGATCTTAATAACTTATTGCATATTCACAGGTATTAACTTCTTTTAACCTGTTTCGATTAACCTTTTTTATAAGAGTAAATACGTTAACAGCCTTAACGGAAATCGTCGAGCCTTTTTAACATGCTTAAGTTAGTAATGCCCAGCCAACTGAAACACCCCCTTATTTCAAGTATGTTAACCCTGCATCTTTGCAAAATTCAGCATCTTACCTTCATTTCAACCCATTAGCCGACCGGACTTGCAGTTTACCCACTGCCAGTCATATTTTTCGCCTTCTGGTATCCTTTCGCCTTCCGGTAAGTCCACCAAGTTGACCCGTTTTGGCTGGGTTGAGAAACACCCTTTTTGACACATTACGCATCCTGCATTCCTGCTCTCTACCACATGTACAGATATATTTTAGCATTAAGTTTAAAATCGTTGATAAAATCATATTCATTTTATATACATTAAATTGTGCACATCCATGACCAAATTTAAAAAAGTATCTTGCCTGGAGATAAGCATTCACCGACTTATATTGACATATTTAGAGTATTACCTCTTTGAGCTCTAACAATTGGTCTCTAGTGTACTGTGAATGGACTGTATCCCATCTGCTCCAACCGACCATGCTCTATCCATAGTGAACTGAACAGGTGTATGGTGATATACTTCCCACATGTTATTGAATGTTCTGCTGCGTGAACCTGGAAAATAATTCAACATAAATGCAATAAGTATAGATATATGAAACTTATGACATGCGCACAAAATTCCTACTACTTGTAAAATATAGTATATATTAACTAAAGTGTCGTTTTTGAAATAACACATCACTTGCATATTAACACCAATGTTTTATTTCAATTGACCCCACTTTTACGTACTCAACATTAGTGAGTGGGCATTATTCGCGCTTCAACAGTAGTCTAAGTCATAATGGATTTACTCTAATATGGGGGTCTTTGGGATTGCACAATTTTCTGTGAAACAATTATAAAGGATTTATTCTAACATGGATTTACTCTGATATGGGGTTGTTTGGGATTGCATAATTTTCCATTTACCTTATCCCTGAACGACACTCTCTGAACCACATCTCTGAACGACACCTCTGAACACACTATTTGAACCACACCCCTGAACTACCCCTGAACCATACCACATCCCTGAACCGTACCCCTTTAACCTAACCCCTGAATTATAGCCTGAGTGATATGTTTGCCTACCCAACTCAAATCGCGCACCATGCTCAAAGACTGCCTAAGGACCTCAATTACAAAATCGAAACATCCACTGATCACAAAATGCGATAATACAAAATTGCGTACCAGTCGTCTATATTAGATTATTACTATTTAACACAAACTAACATTTCTAAGAAATGACTCAATTTCACGACAAAAACTAAAATCTAGAATACTATATACCTCAGGATGGCATTGCAACCGATAAAACCATCTCCTGGCGCACTCCACAGCTACAACCGCACCCTGCTGACTTTTTGCCACTTGTTTCTCACCAGCGTCAATCACTCTATCTAGCTTCAGAGTGGGTATACCTGAAACGAATTCATCAGGCCGATTTTATAGGAACATGTGATATTAAAACAATATTTATTAGAGTGGTATAGCTTACCTTATCCTAACTTCCCTCCTTAAATCCTATTTTTCACTTTATGTTATTGTCATCATCTATGCATTATCGGCTGTATCGACATTTAAACTATTGTTTGGAAAAGTTTAATTGTGCCAACAGAACTTGGCTAATGTTACGATATAGTAGAAAGTAGATTCTTGCCAGTAGTTTTGCATCGTTAAGAAAACACAGGGAGTAAGTGGGACAAACCTGTGAGCGTAGAGTAGCAAGCGTTTCTTCTGATATCTTCCTATTAATGGTTGCATAATCTAGCTCATCTGAAAAAGAATGACATCACATGTAATTAATACCGTCCTCCGGATAACGAACGACAAACAAATATCATGACACATAAACAAACAACCTCACAGTCCTTATTTCAAGATTCATTTTTTATACATACACAACCATGCGAAATTAAGAGTCAGCTATCCAACTTCCAAAACATTTCCGTATCGAAATTCCAAAAAACAAACAACCTCACAGTCATGGGAACCCAGATTTATTAGCAATCCCAATTCCCAAATACACTCATATATTATAACCACATAAACCTAAAAACATAAAACTCCCCAATGACATATACTAATCACCATCAACATCTCATATCATTTTAATCACACAAATAAGCAAGAACTATTTAAAAAACCACAAAATTAACTAAATAAGGAAACCGCTAACCAAATCAAGTCAACAAATTAAAAGCTAAAACTTACGCCTAAAGTAAATAACTAATAGACGGTTCATAGAAGTAAATAACTTATCTTATATAATCGTGTTTGTTAAAGTCTGTTGCTGATGCTTTTCATGACAATCGGTTTCGAATTCGACATCGTCTGACAAATTCACAATTCAAAATAACATTAGGAGTAACAAAAATATCAGATTTGAAGCCAAAGAAACGGGAAATTGATACTCGGATTTGAAAGTTAACCTTGAAATTTTTGCCTGCCAAGTATTTTCGATTTGCTTTCTTTGGCGCAGCCACAACGCGATACCAAAGTCCACACATGGTTGCAATAACTATTCGGGTCATTTTGCACTACCCGTCACACATACATACATACGTTCACATCTTCAAGGATACATTCTTGTACCGAAAGTGGATGATCATCACGTAATGGCTCAGGCGTGTGAATATAATACTGACTCCTCCCAGACAGTCAGTCCAATTAACCAAGGCTGTGGTCAACAGGTCAAACCTGAGGGAGAGGAGAGATCAATTTATGATCCGGTGTAAGCACAGTGTGTTCCCGGGTCGTTAAGTCCCAGCGAGGATTGAAATTGTATTTTTGAACGTTTATGGGAATGAGTGATTTGAGGAAAGTAACAAAGATATGATTTGGATTTGATTATACTAATGGAAATCAGATAAATAGAAACTATTAACAATTACAGTAAATCAGATAAATCAAAAATGTAATTAAAATCTAGAAACGTAAATTAAAATTAAAATAAACGTAAACGCGTACTGGAAAAAGGGAATTTAAAGCAAAATTAATCTTAAGGGGTGAAAATGACTTTTTTTACAAACTTAATATTAAAAGAAAATTTTATAAAAAAGAAAATTATTTTTTTGATTTTTTTTATTATTTAATATTAATTAAAAACTATTTAACTTAAACTAATTTAAATTATGAAAAATACTAAAATGACTTAGAAAATTATGAATTTTTTTATAAAACTAATTAACCATCACAGGAATCCTATAAAATTATAAAAAGTTTATAAAAATTATAAATAACGTAATTTAAATATTATTTACTTAATTATTAATTAAAACCTATTTAAACTAATTTAATTAAAGAAAATAGCAAATGAACAGTAAAAATTATGAAAATTTTTCTAAAAATAATTTTTAATAATACAAACCTAGGAAAATTATATAAAAGTACTAGTGCTTATTAAAAAGCTGAAATGGATTCTCTTTTTTATTTTTTAATTAAAACTAATTAAACTAAAATTAATTATTAAAAATACTAAATCAAAACAGAAAATTATGAAAATTTTTACACAAATACTACAAGATGACAGGAACCTAGGAAAAATATAAAACACACAAGTGCTTTTTGAAAAAGCTGAAAAATAAGCCAAATGGCTTAAATAGAAGCTATCACTTATTTTTTTATTTTGGTTTTTCTTATTTTTCTTTTGCAAAACTATTAAACAACTGAAAATATGAAACTTTTGTGAAAACAAACTTTTTAAAACCAACAAATAAGCACTGTGCTAGCTTATTAGCACCACAGTAGCTTTCTTTAAGCTAAAATTGATTTTTGGGATTTTGAAAAGCTAACACAATAAGCCACAAAGCTGAACTAAAGTGAAAATAAGCTAAAGGGTACTGAGGATGATGCAAATAAGCCAAAATGCACAATTAAGCTCAAAGGAATAAGCTGATGAGCACACACTATCACTATCCAAAATACAAATCCAAACAGGCCTTATGTGGTGTTTGCAGGCCTATGTGGGGTCCACAAATGAGGTCAGGGGTCCAAGGAGAGGGTTGATCCAACAAGTCAACCTGGAGAGCTTCTTAATAATCCAAAAAGCACACCCTGGGTCCCACTAATAAGCTCACAATGAGCTTGTGAAATTGGCCCAAGTACACTGAGTGACTCAGTATGCTGAGTGCTCAGTGGTGACTCTAGGACCAAAATAAGCTATGGGCAAGGGTTCTAAATCCCAAAATAAGCAATGACCTAATAAGCTTCACAAAAAGCTAGGAAACTAAAAGTGGGTCCACTAATGAATAGTATGGAAGCTTTTGAAAACAGGCTAGTGAGCCTGGTGCAGGGCATATGTTTGCCCTGCAGCTCTAAATAAGCACTTGAATAAGCCTTAAGAAAAATTTGCAAAAATAATACAAAATATGGATTAACAAGTTTAGCTGTCAAACTTCAATATCCAAAAAGCTCAAAGGTTGATATAAAAAGATGAGAGCATGAAAAATCTTACAAAAAAATTGGATTTCTGCAAACCTTACAATTTTGACTTTTGAAACTTATGAAGCAAGTTGACTTTTATGAACTTTGATCCTACTTTACTAACTGATTATGATATATTAAGCCACTAAATGATGAAATTAAGCTATTATAACAACTTATTAGACTATATGAATGATGATGGAACTCAAAATCTCAACAGTGACTGAAATCAAGAGATTAATGCTTGATTTTGACTTTTTACTAAATGAGCACAGGTTATCAAACTTTGACTAAGCTAAAGTGACCTTAAGAAACATGTTTAAACCAAAAAGAACCACAGAAAGCTGCTAGAACACAACTACCACTCTTAAACCAAACACCCCTTTAATAAACTGATTTTGTGATTTTTGAGGCTATTAAAAAATTTAAGCTAAAATACTGATGCACAAGATAGTAATATGATATAATAAGCTAGATGGGACACAGAAACACCAACCTTAACTACAAATGCCTAAGATTTACTAATGTACTAATTTGGCAGTGAAATTAAGAAATATGAGCACAATGAAAACTGATAAGCAAATACACAATCTTAAGCAATAATATGAATAAAGTACACCTAATAAGCACAAAGAGACCAAAGATAAGCAGTAATGAACAGTTGTACAGTGATTTGCAAAAAATTAAGGAAAAAGCTTACAAATGCAACCCTAGCTGAACAAGGGTAACCTTTGATCCAAGCCTATCTTTAAATAGGCTTCAAGCTCAGGTACAAATGGCCTTTACACCTTCTGAAAAGCTCAAGTGTGCTTGTAGATAAACACAGTTGACTTTCTTTGACTTTTTGAAACAATGATCCTTTTATACTAATTTTGCTTCTACAAGATTCACAGAAGCTATGAAAAGCTAATATGAGCTTAATCTAATGGAAATCCAGCTTATTGAAGCTAGGGAATTCAAATGAAAGCATATTTTTTATTTTTCAAGTATATTTTCTTTTTTTTCTTTTTTTGGATTTTTGATTTAAGATTAACAATGACAGAGTTTTAAGGTTTAGATAAGCTAAACTGGACTAAGGTAGGTTAATGATACAGTAAACAAGAGCTTTTAACAAGTATTAAGCTGAAATAGAAATTTGAAAATTTAAAAGTGAAAACTGAATTGAGAACTAATAACTTGATTCCTTGATTAATTAAACTTTGTATTACACTAAGGAAACTGAGATTACACTTTTTAAACTGAAAAGTACATTTGAAAATGGAAATTAAGCTAATTCGACATAAAATTTAAGCTAAAAATCTACACACCGTCTTCTTTCTCTCTTCTCCCTTTTATAAGTGACTTTTAGGGTTCCTTGGGTCCCTCTAATCATTTCCCAGCATTAATATGAGCCTTTGGATGACTCAAAAACAATCCCAGCCCTTGAAATCTTTTTGGCGGGAAAATTGGTTTTATACCAATTGTTCTGATAACTTGAAAGGGGGGGGGGTAGTATTTATTGTGGTTGGTTTTTAGTGTTTGGAGGTGGTGGAGAGGGCGGTGGGAAGTGACAAGCAAGTGGAGATGGTGGGAGTGGTATTGCAGGGTGGTTTTGGGGGGAAGGAGGTGGTTTTGACCTGCGTTGACCCAGGTATTATATAACGGGTTGTTTAATTTTTTGGAGTTGGGCCAGGATTGTGTGATGGGCCAAAGGTTGTGTTTTGTTTTGGATTGGATTTGGAAGTTGGGTTAAATGATAAAAAGGGTCCGTTTGGTGTAGAATTATCACAAGGACCAATTTTGTAATTTTCTGAAAATGAGGGACTGAAAATGTAACTCTTCCAAAGTTGTCACAAGGGTGTTTCTTGCCATATTTCAATAATACAAGGACCATGAATGATTATTTTCCAAAATTAACACCCAGGGACTATTTCTGCCAATTTTGCAAAGTTGAGGGACCAAACTGCAAATTCTTCAAACTTTTCACCAAAGGACCAATTGTGACAACTTTTGCATTCCCAGGGACCTTAAATGATTTTTCTTCCAAAACAAATGCTCAGGGGCCATTTCTGTCATTTTCCAAACTTAAGGGACCATTTCTGCCAATTCTGCAAACTTTTGCTCCAAGGACTATTTCTGGCATTTTGTGATTCCCCAAGGTATATTTTGACAATCTGAGCTCAAAAATGGTAATTTGCTTCCCCGGCTCTGGCTTTTGACACGTTTTCCAAACTCGTGCTCGTTTTTGTCCTTTTTGACCTGATTTATGTCAATTTATGAAATATCCGTTTCTGCACGATCACAAACACAAAAACACAATATCTTTGGCAATTATGGTTAGTTTGTGTCTGTTTTGGTCTTAATTTGGCCAGAAAAAGGTGTGTGAATAAGCACACACCAAAATCCCCCAGACTAAGGTATTGTCGTGTCCTCACGCAATGTGATCAATTCACGCCCTAAAAGATAAATAATTTTCATAACTCTTTTTACTAATGTTGAAGAAGTAGCAAAATGTTCAAAAGAGAGTACAAAATCATTTATTCCTGAGAACGCCCCGTTTTTCAACTTTATTTCCTACACTACTTATTTATGTACTTTTTACTTATTATGTGACGGGATGTTTGACTTTCATCATTTTTCAATAACGTTTAGGGTCACAGAGTAAGAAACACAGCTCAGAGAAAAGTGTCCATACGGATAGAATTCATCGTCCCTGATTTTTCACAAGTTCCCAAGCTAAGCGTAAAAACGAAATCATAGCCAAAAATGTCATTAGATGCTAACACTACTCATAAATGCTAATTGTAAATCCTGCTCCCAAGTCTTATTGTATCTAGACTTTTTTAAAGAAATGATTGCTCATTTTCGTTCCGATAGTTTTAAAGTCTGATAGATTTAGGCGGTTTTAAAAATCATTTAAATTTTAACTCAAAAGGCTCAAAAGTTCACACCACATCATCATTATTATTTTTATTTTTTCATATTTCATTTTTATTTTTATTTTTATTATTTTTTATTATTATTTTTTTTTAGAATTACATATATAACTTGTACCTCAAACATACGGAGCTTCACGGTGAATCTCCCAGACCTAAGCGCCTTTCAGAACAAAGGTTCAAGGATCCGCTTGTCGAACCGCAGTTATTTTTGGTACTTATGATTTTATTACTTTGCCTCAAGCATACGGAGCTTCACGGTGAAACTCCCAGACCTAAGCGCCTTTCAGAACAAAGGATGCAAGGATCTGCTTGTCGAACCGCAGCTATTTTTGGCATTTATTACATATTGATGGTGTTATTTATGAACCTCATGTGGCATACAACAAAACGGGGAGTTCCAAGACCTAAACGCCTTTCAGAATAAAGGATCCAAGGCCCATTTAATGCTTATGCCAACACGTAAAGTGAGCGGAAATTTAGACAACTTTTGAAAATGCGTAATTCTAATTATTTTATTTTTGGGTTTTCAATCTTGCGGGAGCAAGGAACTACAAGTAACTGTTATGAGCTCTAAAGAAATCCAACTATTCTATGTTTAGTATCTAATCACACTAATAACTTTTCTATCATTCCTCGTTCTCCGCAAATTTAAAATCTCAAATAGTGAGATCCGCGGATGCTTAGCCTAAAAAGTTAAAGGAACAAGCTAGGGCTCAACACGCCCGGTCAAGTCAAAATTTCTATTCCTACTCTACCCAGCAGAAAGTCAATCAAATTGTCAAAACTTATTATATTTTTGCAAAAATTTTCAAATTTTTCAATTTTTTTTTTTTGTACTTTTTTGGTGAATTTTTTTTTCAATTTTTTGGATTTTTCGAGAAAAACGGAGTTGCATGAGAAAACGACACATGAAAGGTGCAAGTCAAATCGAAGATACCCCCCAGACTAAAGTTAAACATTGTCCTAAATGTTTCAAAGGTGAGGGTCATCCTACGTTGCATCTAAGGCTGTTTATTAATTATGCCAAAAGATAACGTTAGTTAAGGATATCAAAATTCTTGAACAATGAAGTATGGAACTTAAGTAAGGACAAAACACGAGCACGAGAGCCTTCATGCTTTGGGAACAATTACCTGTACAAACACAACAACAACCAAACAAAAGATGCAGAAGAGGTTGCCCCCTTCTCGTCACTTTATTAGAAATAAGAGAGAAGTCAGAAACATGGGTGAAAACCCATGTGAATGCTAATGTTTTTGTTCACCGAGTCACTAGCTTGATTCGATCCCCGCATTCATTGGTTCATGGGAAAAGTTTGGAGATCCGGGACAACCATGGATGGTATGTCCCCTCCAAAGTAATGCTTCAACCTATGACCATTCACTTTAAAGTTGGGACCATCGGGTTGAGATAACTCAATGGTTCCATAAGGAAATACTTTGGTGACAGTGAATGGTCCAGACCAACGGGTTTTGAGTTTACCCGAGAAAATCTTCAATCTTGAGTTAAAAAGAAGGACTCGATCACCAACGTTGAAAATGCGGTTCTTGATCTTTGCGTCGTGAATCTTATTTGTCTTTTCTTTATAAATCAAAGAGTTCTCGTAAGCCTGATCACGAAGTTCATTTAATTCATTTAGCTGAACCTTGCGATGATCACCCGCTGTCTGAAGGTCGAAGTTGGCATGTTTCAAGGCCCAGTAGGCTTTGTGCTCAAGCTCGATCGGTAGATGACACGCCTTCCCGTATACCAGCTTGTAAGGAGTACACCCGATGGGTGTTTTGTAAGCTGTACGGAAGGCCCAAAGTGCATCATCTAGTTTATCTGACCAAGAGGCACGGTTTTCACCTATGGTCCTCTCCAAAATCCTTTTTATACCCCGATTCGAAACCTCCACTTGCCCACTTGTTTGGGGGTGATATGCAGTGGAAAGACGGTGAGTGACACCGTACTTAAGCATGACTTTTGCAAATTGATCATTGCAAAAGTGCGTACCACGATCACTAATGATGGCACATGGAGTTCCAAACCTAGCAAAAAGAGATTTTAAAATTTTTACAACTACTCGGGCGTCGTTGGTGGGTAGAGCCTTTGCTTCAACCCGTTTGGACAGGTAATCAACAGCCATGAGTATATACTTATTCCCTCGTGAAGACGGGAATGGCCCCATAAAGTCAATGCCCCAGATGTCAAATATTTCACAGACTTGGATGGCATTTTGTGGCATCTCATCCTTCTTAGAAATATTCTCGTGACGCTGACAAGAGTCACAGGTTTTGACTAGGTCGTGGGCATCCTTGTAAATCGTGGGCCAATAAAAACCGGAGTCAAACACCTTTTTGGCGGTGTAGTTAGGGCTATGATGTCCTCCAGAAGGTCCATCGTGGCAAGCCTTAAGAATATCCATGGCTTATTGGCCATGGACACACCGCCGGATGACTTGATCCGCACAGATTTTAAACAGATAGGGTCATCCCAGAAGTAGTGGTTTACATCTTTGAAGAATTTTTTCTTCTGTTGGGACGACATCCCTTTCACAATGAAGTTACCCGCATGGTAGTTTGCAAAGTCGGCAAACCATGGGGTAGTAGAGTCACCACGAGAAGAGATCACATTGAGTGTTTCGAGAGGAAAGGTTTCATTTATTTCCTTTTTCTCGAGGATATCTTGGTGAGGATTCTCTAATCGGGATAGATGATCAGCCGCTAGGTTCTCAGCTCTTTTTTTTTATCACGGATGATGATATCAAATTCTTGTAGGAGGAGAACCCATCGGAGCAATCTCGGGTTTGCATCTTGTTTGGCAAAGAGGTATTTCAGAGCCGAGTGATCCGTATACACTATGCATTTGGTTAAGATTAAGTATGGCCGGAATTTCTCGAAAGCATACACCACAGCTAATAATTCTTTTTCTGTTGTGGTGTAATGAGTCTGAGCTTCAGTCATAGTTTTACTTGCATAATTTATAGGCTGGAAATGTTTTGTTTTCCGTTGCCCCAGGACCGCACCTATAGCAAAATCACTTGCATCGCACATGAGCTCAAAAGGCAGGTCCCAATCGGGGGCAACTAGGATGGGTGCTTTAGTAAGCTTTTTCTTGAGAGTTTGAAAAGCTTCGATGCACTTGGGAAAAAAGATGAAAGGAGCATCTTTTTCAAGAAGATGGGTCATAGGCCGGGCTATTTTCGAGAAATCCTGAATGAATCTCCGATAGAAACCGGCATGTCCAAGAAAACTTCTAACACCTTTGACGGTTGTGGGAGGAGGTAGCTTAGCAATGATATCAACTTTAGGTTTGTCAACCTCAATCCCACTCTTGGAAATCTTATGGCCGAGGACAATGCCCTCTTTGACCATAAAATAGCTCTTCTCCCAATTTAGACAAAGATTGGTGTCTTCACACCGTTTGAGCATGTTTTCTAAATGGGAGAGACATGTCTGAAAAGAATCCCCAATGACCGAGAAGTCATCCATAAAGACCTCCATAGTTTTCCCGATCATGTCGGAAAATATGGCCATCATACATCTTTGGAACGTGCCAGGAGCATTACATAAGCCAAAAGGCATACGTCGATAGGCAGAAGTTCCGTAGGGGCATGTGAATGTGGTCTTTTCTTGATCTTGCGGATCAATGGGAATCTGAAAGTAACCCGAGAAACCGTCTAGGAAACAATAGTACTCGTTTCCCGCTAATCTCTCAAGCATTTGGTCCATGAAGGGTAGAGGAAAGTGGTCTTTACGGGTGGTGTCATTTAACTTTCTATAGTCAATGCACACACGCCATCCTGTAACCAATCGAGTTGGAATCAACTCGTTTTCATCATTTGTGACAACAGTAATGCTACCCTTTTTAGGAACACGGTGAATGGGACTCACCCAAGGACTATCAGAGATAGGGTAAATCAATCCGGCATCAAGAAGTTTGAGAACTTCTTGTTTGATCACCTCGTGAATTTTAGGATTAACCCTTCTTTGTTGTTGAACTGCTGGTTTAAAGTCATCCTCCATTAAAATCTTGTGTGTACAAAATTCTGGGTTAATACCCTTGATGTCGGAGTGTTTCCAAGCAATGGCTTGCTTGTGTGACTTCAAAACCTTTATGAGAGCAGTCTTTTCCTCATCACTCAAGTCTTTAGCAATGATGACGGGTAATTTATCATCACCCTCCAAAAATGCGTATTCGAGGTGAGGTGGTAATTCCTTAAGTTCGACCTCAGGAAATTCATCAGTTTTATCAACATATTTAATTTCCTCATTATGAAGTTCTATGGGAGGGAGTGGAGGAGAATTGTCTTCATTTAACAATTTCTCAAGAAGAAGAATATCTCCCTCCAGATCAATCTCATTGTTATCAATTCCCTCTGGAACTGAATCACTTTTGAGAAAAGCCTCGATCTCTTCCAAAATGAAATCACTTCCTTCAAACGGAGTGAGAGAAGGGGAAGAGTCGGCAATGATAGGTTGAGAAGGATGAGTGGGATCACCACTCAAAGAATTATGAGCATAACCAAGAACTTCTTGAGAGTACTCTTTAGAAGCAACATCAATGATATCTATTCGGTTAACCGACTCAGAATCATAGTTTACGGAGTACCTCGAAGTTTGATCAAGGTTAAAGGTGACAGCGTCATTACCAACACATAATGTGATTTCTTGCTCAAATACATCAATGAGAGCACGACCCGTTCTGAGGAATCCTCCTCCAAAAATGAGAGGAACCCGTGGATTAGCATCGAAATCAACAACCACGAAGTCAGCTGGAAAATGGAACTTTCCTACTTGCACAAATATATCCTCGGCAATGCCGAGTGGACGAGATATGGAACGATCTGCAAGCTCGAGAGTCATGCATGTAGGAGTAAGTTCAGGAAGAGAGAGTTTCTTCCAGACTGAGTGAGGCATCAGGTTGATGCTTGCACCAAGATCGGCAAGGGCAAAGCATTCAACCATCCCTGGAAAAACACAAGGTATTAGAAATTTCCCGGGATCTCCCAGCTTTTCGGGAAGCTGTTTCAACAGAACTGCAGAGCAGTTTTCATTCAGTGGAGTTTTTGCCATCTCAAAGAGTTTTTCCTTGTTGCTTAACAAGTTTTTGATTGTTGATGCAAATTTGGGCATCAGAAGAATAGCATCCGCAAAGCTTATATCGAAATGTAAGTCTTGAAAAATTTGGAAGAATTTTTCCATTTGATGATTTGCCTTTTCACGGAGCTTTTGATTGTTTAAACGTGAAGGATATGGTATAGAAGGTTTGGATTTAGGGATAGGAACTTCAGGAATCTCAACGTGAGTTTCTTGAGTTTCAAAGACAACTTTGGGTGTGGTTTTCGGGACAACTTGAGGTTGGACGTGTATGGTACTTCGTGGGCTAGTAAATTGCACCTTGTCCTTTGTCGCCTCAGGTTCACGTTCCACTACCTTGGGAGGAGAAGAAGAGGTAGAAGGAATCGTGGGTCCATTGTATGAAACACCACTTCTGGTTGTGATCGCCTTTGCATCGCCCCTCGGGTTGACGATCGTGTTGCTAGAAAGACTACCTGAGCCCGAGGGTCGATCATTTAAAGACTTCTTAAGTTCAGAGATCTGGCTGACCAATAACCGATTTGTTTCCTCTTGTGATTTCATGAATTGTTTCAACAACTCATCGGAGGAAGATTGGGGTTGAACAACAGCTTGATTTTGATTAGGAAAGTTTTGAACACGGTTGTTTTGAAAATTTCCTTGATTTTGGTTGTTATTACCCTGAAAATTGTTTCTCTGATGAAAATTATTACCATGACCTTGATTACGGTTAAAATTTCCTTGGTTTTGAAAACCCTGGTTTTGACCAGAATTGAAATTCCCTTGGTTATGGAAACTTTGGTTCATTCGATTTTGGTTCTGATTGAAATTTTGGTTCCGGTTTTGAGCATTTTGGTTTTGAGACTGATTAAAACCGGGTGGTCCCAGATAATTGTTGGAATGATAGCTCAAGAGATTACGGTCCCCTTGTGGTTGGTAAGAGTTACCCCCCGTGTTGTAGGAACCTTGAGCAGCATATACGTTCTCAGGAGTGAAGCCACCGGAGGCTGGGCACTCAGTATATGGGTGTGGACCACCACATGTTTCACAACTTTGACTAACAGCTCTAACTTGATGATTTTGATTTGTTTGGTGAATTCGTAAAACCGCAGTAGACAAATCATCAAGCTTCTTGGTGAGAGCAGCTATTTCATTGGAAGCTGGAGTGACAGATTTACATGAATCATTCCTCTCAGCTGAGGAATCCCAAAAATTATGGTGGGCAGTCATGTTTTCAATAAGATCATAGCACTCTTCGGGGTCCTTTTCATGAAGGTCCCACCAGCAGCAGCATTGATCGTGTCACGATGCGAAGTGTCAAACCATTATAGAAGGTATCTATGATGGTGACAAGAAGCATGTTGTGATTAGGACAACGATCGATTGCAAGCTTATAGCGTTCCCATGCCTCAAATAAGGACTCGTCGGGAAGCTGTCTAAAGTTGCTGATATCATTTCTCAATTTTGTTACCATGGATGGTGGAAAATATTTTGCTAAAAATTTGGTAACCATTTCATCAAAAGTATGGATCGAATTCTTAGGAAGACGATCAAACCAGGCAGTAGCATGATGGGTAAGAGAGTAAGGAAAGAGATATAAGCGAAGGCCGTCTTCGGTGACACCATTCTGCTTCATACTCTGGGTGACGGTAAGAAATTTATCGAGATGCTTGTTTGCATCGTCACCGGGTAAACCGTGGAACTGGCACGAATTCTGGACTTGCTGGATCATGTGGTGCTTGAGTCCAAAATATGTGGCTCCAATAGTGAGTGGTGCAATAGGTCCTCCCCTCCCTTGCATGGTGGGCTGACACAACTCCTCCATCGTTCGGAGATCGGGAGCTGGGTCATCCTTAGGAGGAGGTGGTGGTGGGGGCTCGTCGTCCGGCATGATGGGTTCTTCAATAACTGCACGTAACTCAGTTACGTTTCTTTGACGATTACGCCTTGTTTGTGAACGAGTGCACATGCACTAAAAACAAAATCAATTAAAACAAGACCGAGGCAAAACACAGAGAACTTAAACCAATAATCACAATATGAATGGCTTCTTTGAAAAAGGTACACCAATTCACAAGGATACAAAGACAAGTTTTTATCTTTGGTTTGGGAACTTATTAATGGTCATACCCCCAGTTAGGTAGTATTCTGTCGAATGTTTCTCGATAATGTCTTTTATGTATTTATTAATAAGAAAACAAAAATGTTTTTGGCTTTTTGTGGGTGTGTGAAAAAAAACTTTTGGATATATATTTTTGGAATCGATTCGTTAACCGAAATCTTTCCTTTAAGACTACTCGCAGGGTGGCGGAAGAGAAGAATGGATCTCTTTTCAGTTCGCAATTTAATGTCAGAACTTACCTTAAACCACCTGTACAGGTTGTAATCTCAAAGAATACGAAGTAATTTAACTTCACGATTTGTTTTGTTGTTTTTGATTTTTTTGGTGTTGTTAACACTTTAGGAAAAGTGTTAATGACTTTTTTGATTGATTTTGATTTTCACAAAAATTTACAAAGTGGTGAAATTTGTACAAGGAGGGTTTTGAAAAATCACTAAACTTTTAACGTTTTTAAAACACGCAACAACCTCCCCGGCAGCGGCGCCAAAATTTGACTCCTCCCAGACAGTCAGTCCAAATTAACCAAGTGTGGTCAACAGGTCAAACCTGAGGGAGAGGAGAGATCAATTTATGATCCGGTGTAAGCACAGTGTGTTCCCGGGTCGTTAAGTCCCAGCGAGGATGAAATTGTGTTTTTGAACGTTTATGGGAATGAGTGATTTGAGGAAAGTAACAAAGATATGATTTGGATTTGATTATACTAATGGAAATCAGATAAATAGAAATTATTAACAATTACAGTAAATCAGATAAATCAGAAACGTAATTAAAATCTAGAAACGTAAATTAAAATTAAAATAAACGTAAACGCGTACTGGAAAAAGAGAAACTAAAGCAGAATTAATCCTAAGAGGGTGAAAATGACTTTTTTTACAAACTTAATATTAAAAGAAAATTTTATAAAAAAGAAAATTATTTTTTTGATTTTTATTATTATTTAATATTAATTAAAAACTATTTAACTTAAATTAATTTAAATTATGAAAAATACTAAAATGACATAGAAAATTATGAAATTTTTTATAAAACTAATTAACCATCACAGGAATCCTATAAAATTATAAAAAGTTTATAAAAATTATAAATAACCTAATTTAAATATTATTTACTTAATTATTAATTAAAACCTATTTAAACTAATTTAATTATAGAAAATAGCAAATGAACAGTAAAAATTATGAAATTTTTTCTAAAAATACTTTTTAATAATACAAACCTAGGAAAATTATATAAAAGTACTAGTGCTTATTAAAAAGCTGAAATGGATTTTCTTATTTATTTTTTAATTAAAACTAATTAAACTAAAATTAATTATTAAAAATACTAAATCAAAACAGAAAATTATGAGAATTTTTACAAAAATACTAAAAGATGACAGGGACCTAGGAAAAATATAAAACACATAAGTGCTTTTTGAAAAAGCCGAAAAATAAGCCAAATGGCTTAAATAGAAGCTATCACTTATTTTTTTTATTTTGGTTTTTCTTATTTTTCTTTTGCAAAACTATTAAACAACTGAAAATATGAAACTTTTGTGAAAACAAACTTTTTAAAACCAACAAATAAGCACTGTGCTAGCTTATTAGCACCACAATAGCTTTCTTTAAGCTAAAATTGATTTTTGGGATTTTGAAAAGCTAACACAATAAGCCACAAAGCTGAACTAAAGTGAAAATAAGCTAAAGGGTACTGAGGATGATGCAAATAAGCCAAAATGCACAATTAAGCTCAAAGGAATAAGCTGATGAGCACACACTATCACTATCCAAAATACAAATCCAAACAGGCCTTATGTGGTGTTTGCAGGCCTATGTGGGGTCCACAAATGAGGTCAGGGGTCCAAGGAGAGGGTTGATCCAACAAGTCAACCTGGATAGCTTCTTAATAAGCCAAAAAGCACACCCTGGGTCCCACTAATAAGCTCACAATGAGCTTGTGAAATTGGCCCAGGTACACTGAGTGACTCAGTATGCTGAGTGCTCAGTGGTGACTCTAGGACCAAAATAAGATATGGGCAAGGGCTCTAAATCCCAAAATAAGAAATGACCTAATAAGCTGACCTAATAAGCTTCACAAAAAGCCAGGAAACTAAAAGTGGGGTCCACTAATGAATAGTATGGAAGCTTTTGAAAACAGGCTAGTGAGCCTGGTGTAGGGCATATGCTTGCCCTGCAGCTCTAAATAAGCACTTGAATAAGCCTTAAGAAAAATTTGCAAAAATAATCCAAAATATGGATTAACAAGTTTAGCTGTCAAACTTCAATATCCAAAAAGCTCAAAGGTTGATATAAAAAGATGAGAGCATGAAAAATCTTACAAAAAATTGGATTTCTGCAAACGTTACAATTTTGACTTTTGAAACTTATGAAGCAAGTTGACTTTTATGAACTTTGATCCTACTTTGCTAACTGATTATGATATATTAAGCCACTAAATGATGAAATTAAGCTATTATATCAACTTATTAGACTATATGAATGATGATGGAACTCAAAATCTCAACAGTGACTGAAATCAAGAGATTAATGCTTGATTTTGACTTTTTACTGAATGAGCACATGTTATCAAACTTTGACAAAGCTAAAGTGACCTTAAGAAACATGTTTAAACCAAAAAGAACCACAGAAAGCTGCTAGAACACAACTACCACTCTTAAACCAAACACCCCTTTAATAAACTGATTTTGTGATTTTTGAGGCTATTAAAAGATTTAAGCTAAAATACTGATGCACAAGGTAGTAATATGATATAATAAGCTAGATGGGACACAGAAACACCAACCTTAACTACAAATGCCTAAGATTTACTAATGTACTAATTTGGCAGTGAAATTAAGAAATATGAGCACAATGAAAACTGATAAGCAAATAGACAATCTTAAGCAATAATATGACTAAAGTACACCTAATAAGCACAAAGAGACCAAAGATAAGTAGTAATGAACAATTGTACAGTGATTTGCAAAAAATTAAGGAAAAAACTTACAAATGCAACCCTAGCTGAATAAGGGTAACCTTTGATCCAAGCCTATCTTTAAATAGGCTTCAAGCTCAGGTACAAATGGCCTTTACACCTTCTGAAAAGCTCAAGTGTGCTTATAGATAAGCACAATTGACTTTCTTTGAATTTTTGAAACAATGATCCTTTTATACTAATTTTGCTTCTACAAGACTCACAGAAGCTATGAAAAGCTAATATGAGCTTAATCTAATGGAAATCCAGCTTATTGAAGCTAGGGAATTCAAATGAAAGCATGTTTTTGATTTTTCAAGTATATTTTCTGATTCTTTTTTGGATTTTTGATTTAAGATTAACAATGACAGAGTTTTAAGGTTTAGATAAGCTAAACTGGACTAAGGTAGGTTAATGATACAGTAAACAAGAGCTTTTAACAAGTATTAAGCTAAAATGGAAATTTGAAAATTTAAAAGTGAAAACTGAATTGAGAACTAATAACTTGATTCCTTGATTAATTAAACTTTGTATTACACTAAGGAAACTGAGATTACACTTTTTAAACTGAAAAGTACATTTGAAAATGGAAATTAAGCTAATTCGACATAAAATTTAAGCTAAAAATCTACACACCATCTTCTTTCTCTCTTCTCCCTTTTATAAGTGACTTTTAGGGTTCCTTGGGTCCCTCTAATCATTTCCCAGCATTAATCTGAGCCTTTGGATGACTCAAAAACAATCCCAGCCCTTGAAATCTTTTTGGCGGGAAAATTGGTTTTATATCAATTATTCTGATAACTTGAAAGGGGGGGGGGGGTAGCATTTATTGTGGTTGGTTTTTAGTGTTTGGAGGTGGTGGAGAGGGCGGTGGGAAGTGACAAGCAAGTGGAGATGGTGGGAGTGGTATTGCAGGGTGGTTTTGGGGGGAAGGAGGTGGTTTTGACCTGCGTTGACCCAGGTATTATATAACGGGTTGTTTAATTTTTTGGAGTTGGGCCAGGATTGTGTGATGGGCCAAAGGTTGTGTTTTGTTTTGGATTGGATTTGGAAGTTGGGTTAAATGATAAAAAGGGTCCGTTTGGTGTAGAATTATCACAAGGACCAATTTTGTAATTTTCTGAAAATGAGGGACTGAAAATGTAACTCTTCCAAAGTTGTCACAAGGGTGTTTCTTGCCATATTTCAATAATACAAGGACCATGAATGATTATTTTCCAAAATTAACACCCAGGGACTATTTCTGCCAATTTTGCAAAGTTGAGGGACCAAAATGCAAATTCTTCAAACTTTTAACCAAAGGATCAATTGTGACAAATTTTGCATTCCCAGGGACCTTAAGTGATTTTTCTTCCAAAACAAATGCTCAGGGGCCATTTCTGTCATTTTCCAAACTTGAGGGACCATTTCTGCCAATTGCAAACTTTTGCTCCAAGGACTATTTCTGGCATTTTGTGATTCCCCAAGGTATATTTTGACAATCTGAGCTCAAAAATGGTAATTTGCTTCCCCGGCTCTTGCTTTTGACACGTTTTCCAAACTCGTGCTCGTTTTTGTCTATGTCAATTTCTGAAATATCCGTTCCTGCACGATCACAAACACAAAAACACAATATCTTTGGCAATTATGGTTAGTTTGTGTCTGTTTTGGTCTTAATTTGGCCAGAAAAAGGTGTGTGAATAAGCACACACCAAATACCAAAGGCGAACGGTAGCCATGGCTGCAACCACCACTCGGGTAAGGCTGCCCTGCCAAGATACCGGTGTCGCTAAATCTTGGTCATAAAATTTATAAATACGGATAATCATCATCATTGCCTGTATGTATGTGTTGGGCGTTAAATGGGTGAAAGAGCAACAACCCAATATGAGTTCAAAATAATACCCAAAACGAAACCGCAAATTACACGCATACCACTCGTGTAAGGTTGCCTTGGCAAGATACTCAGTGTGTGTATAACGCACTTTCAACCCGCCATGGCTGCAAACATCACTTGCGTGGTGCTGCCCCGCCAAGATACAGGTAGATTTGGCACGTTTAAAAAATCCACACCATTGAATAGAAAAAATACCATCAGCCAATGACAATAAGTTGTCCACCCCATCATCAAACCAAACATCGTAACAACATAGCATAACTCAGCATAAGCAAGCCACCATCAAACCAAACATCATAACCAAAGTACATTTAAGGGGATACCCAGAACTCCGTGGCTGCAAACATCACTTTTGTGATGCTGCCCCGACAACAAACGGACAATGTCACAATACCAGTTCCCAAAGTCTGCACACAATAACAAATATGCTTTATCAATCAAGGAAACCCCCAAATTAATGAAACCCTAGTTTTGAAAGGAAAATAAATATAAAAGAAATATGTCAATTAAATTAAATCATGAACTTTAGAAGCCCTAAAACAACAAATGGTAACAACATAGAATAACTCAGCATAAGCAAGCCACCATCAAACCAAACATCATAACCAAAGTACATTTAAGGGGATACCCAGAACTCCGTGGCTGCAAACATCACTTTTGTGATGCTGCCCCGGCAACAAACGGACAATGTCACAATACCAGTTCCCAAAGTCTGCACACAATAACAAATATGCTTTATCAATCAAGGAAACCCCCAAATTAATGAAACCTTAGTTTTGAAAGGAAAATAAATATAAAAGAAATATGTCAATTAAATCATGAACTTTAGAAGCCCTAAAACAACAAATGGTAAACCTGTAAACCCTAAGACTACAAACAGCAAGCATATAATGGAAAATCAACAAATCTAAGGGAAAAAAATTAACAATTCCACACCTAACCAATCATCCAATGAAGAGGAAATCCAAATTATGAAAAAAAATGTGATCTAATTCAATAATCTAGAAATAACTTTAACCCTTAACAAACACACCACACAACAAATAGAAAAAAACATCTGCTTTGTGAGATAAGAAGCTTAAAGAATATTATCCAAAAAATTGTGGCTAAAAAGAAGGAGGGAACTGTACATGATAACATATGGCGATTGCACATCCACAAAAGAATAAAAAATTGATTTCACTGTAGATTCTACTGTAGTCCCCCTCACAGACGACTGTAGCAACCACAAATACCCGTTTTCTCGGATCGGGAAACCCCCAAAAGGTGGCCGGATTATCTATCGGAGGAGACCCAGGTGGATCTAAAAGTTAACGCGCATATGTGAGTGGGAGTAAATAGTGGACGGGTCGGGTAGGAAAGGGTGAGTAGCTAATGGGCAATACCCAAAGGGTCCGACCAAAAAGTTGGGGCTAAAGCAAATCCTTGTAAATGTTATATTTAAGAATGGACAATTAAATTGGGACATCTAAAAAAGGAAACGTGGAAAATTAATTTGGGACGAGGGAGTAATCAATAATAGTGCAGCAATCAGCTTAAAGAAACCTTAAAAACAAATCATGATCCTATGATGCACGTGTAGATCAAAGAGATCTTAAAGGTTGAAAGTGTATCGCCATATTGTCGCCGTTTTTTTTGAGAGAGAACTTCTCCATTTATTTTCCTCCATGGATAAAAAAATAAGGGAATATGTTTGGGGGACCTAATAAAGAGGCCTAATTGTGGACCTAAGGCTTTAAATACTTGTACAGTGCACCTTAGGTCCACAATTAGTGCACCTTAGGTCCACAATTAGGCATCTTTATTAGGTCCCAATCAAGGCTCAAAAATAAGAATTAAAAACACAGACTAGAATCACAGAGAGCATCCAATAAAATCTATTCAGAACACATAAAAATGATGAGCCAGGGCCGGGCATTATTTAGTTCAAAAAAAAAAAAAAGAAAAAAAAAAGGGCCGGGCATTACATGGATGATGATGATGATACGATTCATCCCCAAACACACCTTTATTCAATCCATCACAAAAATCAAATCTTTATCTTCATTTCCAAACACCCAAATTAACCCACATTTAACCAACATTCTATCTTCACCCAACTGGGAACAAAACCCATATCTCAAAAACTTAACCCAAACAGAAATTACTACTTTTTTTTAAAACCAACCCTACTTTGAACCCACTTAAAGCTTTGACTTTTTTCAACTTTTTATCAAAAAGATCCAATTTTAGACACGGCGGGGTTGAGTCTTTTTCATCATTGTTGCAAATCTTGATCAAGAATCGGGTTTTTAGTGTTGCGGAAAAGATGCGTATTTCGATGGTTAAAGAGTGTGAAAACGAAGAGGATGCCAGGTTTGTGTTAAAAGTTTTTAGGGAAATGAATAATTTTAAGATTAGTGTTAGATGTTATAATACAATGTTGATGTGTTTGTCAAGGTTTTTAATGATTGATGATATGAAATGTCTGTTTTTGGAAATGTTGGATGATGAGATTTTGCCGAATATTTATACCTATAATACTATGGTTAATGGTTATTGTAAACTAGGGAAAGTTGATGTGGCGAGTTTTTATGTTAGTAAGATTTTGCAAGCGGGGTTAAAGCCCTGATACGCATATGTATACATCGTTGATTTTAGGGCATTGTAGGAACAAAGATGTGGATAGTGCGTTTAAGGTTTTTGAATTGATGCCTAGTAAAGGGTGTCAGAGAAACGAGGTTTCTTATACGAATTTAATACATGGGTTATGTGAAGAAACGCGTGTTGATGAAGGTCTAGAGTTGTTTTATAGAATGGGTGGTGATAATTGTTCTCCTACGGTTCGTACGTTTACTGTTTTGATATCTGCGTTAAGTAAGTTAGGTAGGACAGAGGAGGCGTGGGATTTGTTTAACGGGATGAGGGAGAAAGGGTGTGAGCCAAATGCTCATACGTACACGGTTCTTATTGATGGATTGTGTAAAGAAGGCAAGATGGATGAAGCACGTAAGTTATTAGCCTTGATGGTAGAGAAAGGAGTGGCTGGGACCGTGGTGACATATAATGCACTAATTGACAGATATTGTGAAGAAGGAGAGGTTGATAATGCACTCGAGATTTTTGAAATGATGGAAAAGAAAGAACTAAAACCGAATGTTCGTACTTACAATGAGTTGATCCGTGGGTACTGTAAAGGGGATAACGTTCACAAGGCTATGGCTTTACTTGATAAGATGATGATGATGAAACTATCACCTACTATTATGACGTATAATTTGTTGATTAATGGTCAATGTAAGCATGATTATGTCGATAATGCTTATAGGTTGATTGGTTTAATGAAAGAAAACGGTGTTGTTCCTGATGAATGGACCTACAGTTCAATCATCGAGGCTTTATGTAAACGAGGGAGTGTAGAAGAAGCTCATGGGTTACTAGATAGTCTAAGAGAGAAGGGTATAAAAGTAAATGAAGTTATCTACACGACTCTTATAGATGGATATTTCCAAATAGGGAAAGCCGACAGTGGGGCGAATTTGTTTCACGAAATGCTTATTACTGGTTGCTTACCAAATTCTAGGACGTATAATGTGATGATTAATGGCTTTTGTAAAGACGATAAGATGCAAGAAGTACTTTATTTAGTTGGGAAGATGATAAAGATAGGTTTTGAACTGGGAATCACTACTTACACGATTTTGATTGAAGGGTTACTAAAAAGTTCCGATTTTGATGATGCTCGTAAGCTTTTCATTCTAATGGTTTCTTCTGGATTGAAGCCCGATGTGTGTACGTACACTTCATTTATTCTTGCGTATTGTAGTCAAGGGATGGTTAAAGAAGCAGAGGATGTAATGAATGAAATGATGAAGGAAGGTGTGGAACCAGATACAGCAACCTATACGGTTTTCATTGATACATATGGACGTATAGGACAGGTGGATTCTGCTTTTGATGTCTTAAAGCGTATGGTATATGCTAAATGTGAACCTTCTCATCATACATATGCTGTAATAGTTAAACACCTTTTACTCGCACAAAAATCGAAAAACTTGAAGTTTCAGATTATTGATATCAATATTGGTAATGTGTGGAAACTAATGGATTTAGATACCGCTATGGAATTGTTTTCAGAAATGGTTAAAAGGGGATGTGAACTGAATGTCAACACGTATGAAGCACTTACCATTGGCCTATGTAAAGAAGGGAGACATGAAGAAGCTTGTAGGTTAGTCGGCCATATGTTAACAAATGGGCTTGTTCCAAATGACAATATATACACTTCTTTAGTAAATTGCTCGTGTTACTTACGAATGTATGACCAAGCATTAAGTTTACTCAGTACTATGGTCGAAAATAGGATTTTACCGAATTTAGAGTCCTATCAGTTGCTTATTTGTGGATTATATGATGAAGGAAAGTACGAACAGGGTAAGGAGGTTTTTAGTAATTTGCTTGACGGGTATAATCCGGATGAAGTTGCTTGGAAGATTTTACTTGATGGGTTACTCAAACAAGGGTTAGTCAATAAGTGTTCTGAGCTCGTTGATGTTATGGAGGAAAAGGGTTTTCATTTAAATCCTCATACGTACCTAACATTAGCTGACCAAATGGATGTTTAAATACATTAGAGACTAGAAATTTTTTAATAATATCATTTTAGTATCTTCGGGAAGCTCCACCACTCCCCGCCACACTTCTCATGAGTACGTATGTATGTGTTGTGTGATTTGTTCTTGCGGGAAGCTCCACTCACTCCCCATGGCCTTGGTAGTATAAAGTAAATATTCCTTTCTCTATTGTAATCGTAATTATAAAATTCTTCCTCTCTCCAGATTACTAGCTTCTTGATTACATTAGTCTGTTTTTTTTTTTTTTTTTTTTTTTTTTTTTTTTTTTTAGGCTATGTTGCATTCACTTTTGCAGGCTCGAGTGTATTATTGGCCACTGAAATGGATGCTGTAATGCCATCAGAGGTGTCTATACCGGAAAACATCCTTCAGCCTTTCTTAGCTACATCAAATGCCAAAACATTAGACGAAGCTTTGAAGAATTTAGTGGAGTTGGCTAGAACGAGTGATGGTCGTGCTGATCTTGCTACCAAGAATGTTTTAACCGCAACTCTTCACCTCCTTCGAGTGCTTTTGTATCCCTCTTGTAGTGGGACTATTCTATTGGCGCTTAAACTTGTTAGAAACTTATGTGCCGGAGAACTGCGAAATCAGAATTCATTTGTTGAACAGAATGGAGTTGATATTGTTTCGAATATTATTGGGTCTAAAGGAATTGTTGATGATTTAAATTATGGGATTATTCGAATGGGGTTACAAGTTCTGGCTAACGTATCATTGGCTGGGGAGGAACATCAAATTGTTATTTGGAGTCGTATTTGCTTTCTGGAGTTTACTGAGATTGTAAAGCTAAGGAGAAAAGATATTTGTAACCCTTTGTGTATGATCATTTATGCTTGTATTGAAGAGAATGGTGAACTGCTTAAACAGTTGTGTTCAGTTCATGCCTTGCTTCTTTTAGTGGAAATTGTTCGTACCGCTTCAGCAGGTTAGTTTCTTGTTTCTTTGAGTTTGTTTCAATTCCCCCTTTTTTTGTACCATAAAATGAGCTCAATTTGGATATCCAGTTTGTATATTCCAACATACCAGTTTAAAGTGGCTTAATTTGTTGCCTAAGAGTTGAACACCCGCCTTGCTTCATTCACCAACTAGTTACTGATTGGTATTCCTTTTCAAACTGTGTTTTATCATTTGAGCTTTATCAACTTGATTATGATCTTTGAGGTCCATCCTCAGTAATGTTTACTGAAGAATGAAACTACTCTATAGGGTAAGGAGTCAATGAGTTTGTAGACCTTCTTGTCATAGCAAACTGACTACTGAAAACGCTAAATGTTTAGTTTAACAATTATAGCTATCTGGTAGTTTCTCTTGCAAAGTAACAATTGATATTTGCTTGCAAACCTAGGTATTATCTCTTATCTTAAAACATTTTAATTCGTAAATTGGTTAGTTTGCGATATAATTACAATTTTCAGGGTTAGAAAACTCGATAACTCTTTATAGAAGTCATTATTTTGGAATAATGCATGTGAAGAAATCACAAACTTATAAGAGATAAGATTTGGACACACACGTGTACAAAACGCCAAACTGGAGGAATGTAAAAAGGACAGAAACCAATGAAACAAGAATATACGTGGTTCGGTTAAAGTCAAGCTTATTCGTAAAGGCTGTTTAAAAAAAAAAGCTTATTCATAAAGAATTTACGTTTTACAATCAGATAGCCTGGCTCGTTTGTATACAATATATCATTAAAGCTCCAGTTCTCATAGGTATATTTAATCTATAAACAATCATACTGTACATAGTAAACCTTTTCAACGTTTAATTCTTGTTGTCTTTTTTTCTTTTTGTGGTGCACCAGTTGGGTTCGGAGAAGATTGGCTGAAGTTAATTCTTTCAAAAACATATGCTTCGAAGAACCATACTTTACACTCCTCTTCTCGAAGTTGCAATATGCTCCTCCTGAAAGTGTTGATGGTAGTTTGCCCCAAGATTATGCCTTCACACAAGATCAATCTTTCTTAATGAGCATCCTATCACAGATGATAAACGAGCAAATAGAACATATTAAAGTTTCCAAGGTTTTTGCTCTTGATGTTTTTAACATACTAAAAACCACTCTGGAGGTTCTTATTTATGATTCCCGAGCAAAATCAAGTCTTCCAACAGATTCTTTCGATGTAAATACTCTTGGATATGCTCTCTGCATACTAAGAGATATTTGTGCATTTGATGGTAATGTGGATATTATTGAGTCATTATTATCATTAGGGCTTGTCCAATTGCTTTTAGATTTGCTTCGTGAGCTCGAGCCTCCTGCAATAATTAGGAAATCATCGGAACAGGGTGAGAATCAAGATACTACAAAAGATTTAGGTAAGTTATGCCCTTATAAAGGATTTTGTAGTGACATTGTGGCAGTTATTGGGAATTGTGCCTATGAAAAGAAGCATGTTCAAGATGAGATAAGAGATAAAAATGGGATTCTCTTATTTTTGCAGCAATGTGTTACGGATGATGAAAATCCGTTCTTGCGTGAGTGGGGTATATGGGGTGTGAGGAATTTAATGGAAGGGAATGTTGAAAACCAACTGGTAGTTAGTGAATTGCAAATTCAAGGATCAGTCAACTTGCCAGAATTTGCAAGAATGGGGCTGCGAGTGGATGTGGATCCGCAGACTCGACGTGCAAAGCTTGTAAATACTGGTGAAGATATTGATCAGGTACCCTACTACATGATCCATCCTTTTAAAATATATTTGGTCCGCAAATGATCCTGTTCTGTTAATGATGATTTTTCTTTTTGATATCCTCAATATTGACTGCATTTCTGCTAATTAGATGATAAATTTGACAACAAAGGTGTAATTATAGAGGAGTGTGTATATAACCATGAAGGTTTAATAACCAGCCTTTCTAATTTAAAGAAGTTTACGGCCACTTACTGCTTTCATCTACCTTCGAAATTTTCATATAGCAGCATAAATTACATTGTTGTCATCATTTTTCTTTTTGTTGACATCAAGTTTTGGATCAATTTAGAGTGAATTTTCCACTAATTTACTTAACACCGGGTTGATTTGGGTAATATTTTATCTCAAACAGGTCACATAAAAGCCTTAATTAAAAACGTAATGGGTCAAATTAGATGAACAGGGTAAACGGGTTGATAGCTCCAAAATGTATTTAATAAATATAACCTCATAATTGCTTCATTTGAAGTTTAAATTACTACTGTAAAAATGTAGTTTGGTAAAAAAAATCAGATCAACACATTATTTGTCATATATAATAAAAGTGAAGGAAAAAGCGTAGCCACCCTAATCATTTTGACAAGTAGAAAATTAACGATTTCGATCCGAATCGGATATCTGTGACTGAACCCACCAGACTTGTCATTTTGCCACTTTTAGGTCTCATTATATTCCTCTTTAGGTGTGTCACTTTTTGTTGCTTGTAAGTTGAGTGAAGTTTTACATATAACTTACGATATTGGTTTCAAGTTTCAACTAATAAACATACACATTTTGTTCTAAATGATGTGTTCATTTAATGATTCAAAACTTGTGCCGCCATGGCACAAGTTAGAAAAACCCTTAAAGTGGAAGATAAGTGTGAATCGATATATGAATAGCAAATTTTTATGCTTCAGTTTCTATGATTAGCTACTGACTCAAGAAGGTTTGTATGTGCAGGTGAGTGATGCCACAAATTTTATGTGAGGGATGAAGTTGCAAGCAACCAAGCACCTTCTCCAAGATACTAGGAAGTAGGAATTTTGAATGCTTTTACTGTACAAGACATTTGTCAAATGCTGCAATTTTCATGAGCTAGCTTCAACTCTGGGCATTCGAAAAGGGTGGATTTTAGTGTAACAAGACTTAATTCTACGGGATTTTTTTTTTTTTTTTTTTTTTTTTTTTTTTTTTTTGGTTGTTGTTGTTGTTGTTGTTGTATAGATCCATGTTCGGAGTTTTTTTAAATGTTAGTGCCATCTAAACTAAAGATGCCACAGTGGGTTTTATGGAATTGTTTTAATTGATTAGATACTTTCATGCTTTTAATGGAGCTTGATATCAATACCTTTTTATGATGCTTTGTTGGTTTTCATTTACTTTTAACTTCATTCCATTCCATTTCTCTTTTCAGCTAACACGTGTTCCGTGTTACTCTGTAATTCTTTGTGGCTTGTGTAGTTTCTTCTATGATATGAGCCGAACAAAACATTACACGGTTCATTGGGTTTCAATCTAAAGACTAATTTTGTACCTAGTTTGCTTGAAAGAATCTGTGCATTCATTCAATTTAGTTTGAGGACACACCCCCGCGACCCAATGAACATGATTAACACCTCTAAAGCATACATCTAATGTTACTTGCTGTAATGAGGTGTAAAAGAGTTAGAAAGATAAAATGGAGCAAAATGGCCAAAAAAACCTTAGAGTTCAGATTGTCTGATGGACCCCAGAGCCATCAGTAAAGGCAGTCATCACAGCTCTTAATAAAGAGCACCGGCTGGGAATAGAATACGGGTCTGTAGCAAGACAGGATACTATTCTACCACTATACCACTGGTGCTTTGATGCTATTATTTTCTAACTTATGAGTTTAGTGCAGTATAGGAAACACATATGTATCATATTTGTTTAACCACTATTCAAATTTGCAGTAATTAAATTTGTAACACATCCAAACACCTATTGGATCACATTACATTAAACTTAATCTGATGATGTATTGAAAAGTAAGATTGTTTTGTTCACAAGAAAAACCAAGTCATTATTTCATAAAAACATTGCACTTGCAATTTGATCAAGTCAATTTGATTTGATGCAATCTTCTAGTCCTATTGGATAAATGTTGAAACCAAAAAAGATTACTTATTGACATTCGTGCTCCGTTAAATTTGACGAACACATAAGAAACAAATTGTGTTACGGGAATGGTTATGTGATGTTATGATGACATTTCGATGCAAATACATTGAAAGGGTAATGAGGCAGTTAAATGCAATTCCAAACACTCCTTTGTGCAGAACATCCACACAAGCAGAGATGCAGGCTCAAGACAGTTGATTCAACCACACAAGATGGTGCTTATGATGAATAAGAGCTTATACAAATGTAACCAAATGTAATGAGTAAAGTTCTAGAAGCATAGTGTAGTTGATTAGTTAGTTAGTTAGCTTTCCTGCCACTTTTGTATTTAAATACTAGTTGTAACCCTCATTTTGAGATAATAAGAATTTCACTTTTTCACCTTTACTATGTGTTTCTCTCATTTCATTATATGGTATCAGAGCCAATCCACCACAAACTGTGGTGGATAACTGCTCTCAACAAACTTTTCCGATCAAAAATAACAAACTTCCACCATAACTGAATTTCTCGCCAAAATTTTTTCACCACAAACCACCATAATCAGTCATCAAAACCATCATAATCCACCGTTAAACCACCATAATCAATCACAAATCACTCAAATTCACTCAAATTCATCCTAAATCAATCAATTTCCTCAAATTCAATCAAAAACTCAATCAATCATCATCTTTACTGATCAAACTCAGCTTTCTCACAACTGATTCTTTCTAATCACTCCAAGAAACATCAACAATGGCATCTGAAGGTCCAGAACTACATTTCACATCCACAACAACCATTCTACCACAAGATGACATCAATTCACCACATCATCCTCTTTACTTTCATCCTAATGATCATCCTGGCATGTTATTGATAGCAAAGAAACTTACTGGTTCAAAAAACTATAGGACATGGAAGAGGTCAATTTTGATAGCTTTGAGTGCCAAGAATAAGCTGAAACTGCTTACTGGAGAATATGAAGAACCACTTGCTGAATCACCACTCATAGTTTATTGGGAAAGGGCTAACGATATGTATATTTCATGGATCCTCAATACAGTTTCAGAAGAGATTGGTAATCATCTTACTTTTGTCAATTCTGCAACTGCTTTATGGAATGAACTTCATGAACATTATTCACAATTAGATGGTCACAAAATTTACCAAATTTCAAATGAAATTGTGCAACTAAAACAGTCAAACTGCACAATTGAGGTGTATTATCATAAGCTTAAAGGTTTGTGGGATGAGTTAGATGCAATTGAAGCACCATATGCATGTGTTTGTAAGTGTGTTTGTGAAAAAGGGAAAGAAAATGGTCAAAGGGAACAAAGAAAGAGGTTAGTGCAATTTCTTATGGGGTTGGATGACAGCTACATAAACATTAGGGGTCAAATTCTGTTAATGCAGCCTCTTCCTTTGGTAGCAAAAGCTTATAGCATGTTAAGGCAGGAAGAGAAGCAGAGAGATTCAATCAAACAATCTTCTAACACTCCAATAGCACTCAATTCTTTTAGGAATTCACCCTACATACCACTTCATAGGAATAATCCACCAAACACACCAAACAACACTACTCCAAACACTTCCAGTGATAGAAGAAGCAACTTTAAGAAAGGTGTATTTTGTGCTTATTGTAAGAAAGAAGGTCACTCAAAGGAAGAATGTTTTAAACTCTTGGGTTATCCACCTGGTCATCCTCTACACAACAAGTATCAAACCCCATCTCAGAGGTCTGCAATCACAAACAGGGGAGCTAGGTCTGTGCATATGGCTACAAGTGACACACTACCACCAATGAGTCCTATTGATGAGTGTTCTACTTTTGGTACATCAAACAACACTGAGTCACAGGTTAATGCCAGAATGGATCAATTGCAAAATCAACTCAATCAGGTGTTACTAATGATGCAAACAGCTCAGTCAGACACACCTAGCACCACACCTCATATGGCAGGTATATTGTCCTTCTCCCACAATGTTAAAGTTCCTCTTAAGATGACAGGCATTCATTCATTCAACTCTATTGCTAAAATGCACTCTTTCATTGCTTCTAACATATCCAAATCATACTTTATATGGATCATTGATAATAGAGCCACTGATCACATTTGCATCTCACTTAGTCTTATGCATACTATAACCAAACTCACCACACCAATCACTGTTTTTCTACCCAATGGTCAATCCACAATGGTACAGTACACTGGTTCAGTACACCTTACACCTAAACTCACCATCCATGGAGTTTTCTACATACCCAATTTCACCTACAACCTAATATCCATAAGCAAGTTACTTCACAAAACACCTTTCTCAGTCACTTTTACTCATGATAAATTCATGTTTCAGGACCATGATGGGACTACCACAACAGGCACCCTTCATGGTGGGCTGTATCTCCTACATTCCAAAAATGGACCGGGCAACTTGAGTGACATCATTTTTTAGACTCTTTTTTTTTGCTTTAAAAAATTGGATCGGGCGACTTTGAAGATTGAGCAACTCAATATAAATGCGCCACGTGTCCTTAAACTTTGTTAACAAAGTACAACACTTTTAAGTGTGTGTAAGGTATATGTAAGGTATATGTAAGGTATGTGTAAGGTATTTCGTATTGGGCAACTTTTACATATTGGGCAACCGTATTTGGGAAGATGTACTTTTTTGTCCTTTAGTGAGCAGTAACTTTAAATAAAATAATATTAAAGGACATCTGGCAACATGTACTTTGGAGCAACTTCAAAAATATTTTTGGGCAACTTCTAAAATTGTTTTTTGGGCAACTTAATTGGGTAAATACGCATTAAGAAACACACACCTTCCCACAACCCATTCCTCTCCCACCCTGAAAATGCAAATAGTACATTCATCTTCTCCGCCTTCCAGATCAAACCAACTGGTAAACAGTAAAGAACCCCTATCTTTATATCAATTTCTCTTTATGGCTAATTTGAATCAGTTGTATGATGTGAAAATTAGTATTAGGTCATCGGTTAAGTTGTTGCAAGAAATAAAAGGTGAGTTGTAGTCCAAACCAAATCGTGAATCATTGTTTAGAAGTACTGTTTTTGGTCCTTGGTTGGATATTCCCTATGCATCAAATGATAGCCTTTTGATGCATTATGTTTTGCAACATCAAGTTTCTGTCTCTAATATGTGTCCTGATTTTCCAATTATATACCACATTGGGGATCATTATCTACAGTTTGGCCAGAAAGAATTATGTATAATTACCGTAGTGAACCCCAAAGCTCGAAAAGATAGCCCTTTTTGTGATCGTGTGTTTCCTGAGAAGAAAACAATGGCTGTAAAAAGTGTAAAGGGCACCGATCTTCTGAAACTTCTTAGAGGTGATAGGTGGTCAAGTATAAGTGATGATGATGTTGTGAGAGTGTGTCTCTTAATTGCATGTGAGTTAGTATTTATGGGTCGTGAAGATAGGAATGTTATCCCTAAGCATATAATGGCTTTGGTGGAGGATTTTCATGCATGGAATGCATTTCCTTGGGGCGAATACATGTGGGAGAAATTTTAAACAAGGACTGTCAATGTTGTTCTTAAACACAGCCAACATCATTTAACTGAGATTGAAACCAACCCATACTACCAACCTACATACAATCTATATGGATTTTGTTGGGCTTTCAAGGTCAGAATAATTTCCAGTTTTATCATTTAATTTGTTGAGTTTTAGTTAAAATGAACAACTAGTTGGTTTATGCACGGCCAAACTATGGTTGCAGACTCTAGCAATTTTGGTTATATTGTTTCAAAGATGTAGCCTGGTGTTGTTTGTTTTTTTTATTAGTTGATGTTTTTATGTTTTATGTTACTTGTCTATTCAGTTTAAATCGTTTGTCATAATAAAATGGCGTATGTTTATACGATACTGTGTGGTTTAGTTTGTTAAGTAAAATTATAATTATGTTATATATTTTACTTTGTATGTTTGTGTGTTTTGATTTGTTGATGTTGCTATGGTTTATCTTTGTTGTTTATTAAGGTGAAAGTATGTGCTCTGTCCTTTCACAGTTGTGTATATTTGATACTGTTTTTCATTTTCAACTGCTTTGTTTTACAAATTGTAACATAACTGTATTTCTGTCATTGGTTGTATAGATATGGATATTGGAAACTTTCCCCAAGAGCTCAATTTGGTGGGTAAAAAACTTGAATGTCATACCACGTGGTGTTGCTTGGACCAAGGTTGCAAAGTTTGGGAAGTCAGATTATTCGACTATGTTTGGACAGGTAAAAAACACACATATTGGTAATTTTATTTAATACATCGTTTCTTTATTAGGCTACATATCCTTACCAGATCTCAAACATTTACCAAATTTTCCCTTTATTAGGAGATAAATCCAACTGTCGACCTATTTCCAACACTACAGGAGATGAGGGAACCATGGTTTATTGCAAGTGTTAATTTTATTGAAGGATTGCTTGATCGAGATACAAATTTTAGCCAGGGAAAAACAGAGGAAGCTGTAGATGATCACTTAGACGGAGATGTTGATGATGAACAACGAGATGGCCATGACGGTGACGCCGTGGGATCTAAAAATGGAGATGGTATGGAATGTGAAAGCGTAGATGGTGGGGAACGTGTGGATATTGGGGTAGTCGAGAAAGGACATGGTGTTCAAAGAAAAGACGACGATTCTGTACATGGACATGGACATGGTGAGGAAGTTGTTCACGCATCCAATGTGGTACAGAATGCTGGTGTTGATGTGGTACATGAACCGAATCATATTAACGTCGCATCAAATCTTTCAATGGCTCACCTTTTCTAAGAGGTTAATGCTCTCAAAACAAGATTAGAGTTGATGGAGAAGCGAGAATTCTATCTTCTTAGTCCCGTGGTGGTCGCTGAGGTTGAGGATATAAGAAGTAGAATTGAAAAGCTAGAGGGTTTTTTGAATGTAAAATCGAAGTCTGAGGTTGTTGTCAACCAATCTAATGTAGAGTCAAAACATTCTCAAGAAACCGATGACCAATCTCATGCCAACACCTTAATCTCACAATTACCACCACATCAATCTCATTCATGCTCAAAAGATTCTGATCATAATGATCCAATGGTTAGTATGAAAGTATATATGCTGATGTTCTTAAAATTTATTTATTTAGTAACCTTTCACTTATATGATTTTGAAAACCAGACCACAGTTTCACCTGCTCATCCACATGATGGCGATGTTTTACGCGAGCCAGTGAAGCTTATGGAAATTGATAAGGAAGATGGCAAGGTTGATTATAATGATTCTCTATTTCCTAATTCTTCAATGCTACTTGTAATAAGATCACCCGATGCTCCCGCGGTTTATGCTTTTCAACATGTTTATTTATTTACTGACCTTTTATTTTTATGATTTTCAAAACCAGACCACAGTTTCACCTGCTGCTAAAGATTATGGCCCTGTTTTAAGCGAGTCAGTGAAGCCAATGGAAAGTGATCCAGAAGATGGGAAGTTCGATTATAATGATTCTCAATTGTATAATTCTTCCATGCAACTTCTAATAAGATCACCTGATGCTCCCGCGGTTGATGCTTATCAACCTATTGTTGTAGCTGCGCAGTCGTTACTCAATCTCAACAAAGACCAGACCGTTTCAAATGTTGAAGTACGTAAATATATTGAACTCTTTTAGATTGTCAGTACATTAGTTCATTTAGGTATCCTTGACTGTGTTACTGATGCATGTATGTTTATGTTAATTTGTTCAGGAGGGTCATTTTACGGACCAATACCTTAACCTTGACAACGCAGACAAGAATGCAGACGAGTATTCCCTAGATGATATTATGGAAGGTGAACATATAAATGACAAGCAGGCTGATAAAGAAGGATTTGCTGCAGAATTGGTCATTCCTGGATGTAATCCGGTCAACAAGCAAGACACAACCGTGTTGAACCAAGATTCTGAGGTACGTACCAATAGATGTTTTCTATAATTTATAGGCTGTAGGTTTTATCTTATAACACATTATATGTTTTAAACACAGAATCAAACGGTCAATCGTGAATACGTAAATGTTGTTAAACCAAATCAGAAACCTTGTTTATCGAAAGTATTTGCACCTGTCATTGGAAAGCAGATGAAAAAGAAGACGACGTCACCTAATGTTATCAAGTTTCAACAGGCTATAACTTATAACAGTTTGAAACGAAAGAAGAAGAAGAAGAGATCTTGTACTGCACTCAATTCAGTGCCAGTTGATCAACCATCTAATGCACCACACGTTCCAAAAACAAGGTCAATGACGGTTAAGGCGGCTGTTCTATCTCCTATGGTTGCAGAGGTATACCAGTTATAAACTTTATACGCTATTGAATATGGAGTGTGTCCATGTATAACTTTTATTTTCCTACTTTTAGTTTCAGGATAAGGTGGTGATTTCCCAAAAACCTGTGCCAAATTTCCAAAAACATGTGACAAGGTCGTCTAAACCCAGTATAACGTCCCTCGAACCTTTTCAAGAGGTATCCAACAATTTTTTTGTAACTTTAAAAGGATAGTAAATTTTCCTTTAAATAATGTTTTTTCTATTTTGAGAATGTGAGATAATTATTAATTATTTATTGCGATTCAGGATCTTTCACGTCCCAATGCTCGCAGAACGGTAAATGTGCCTGAGCATATCAGAATGTTTTTTAAGGAGTTCAAGCCATCCAAGTACTGGTTTCTGTGGGGTCGTTGTGATATTCATGTTGACCGCCGGTTCTGGTTGGCGTTATCTGGACTGGACACTTTTAAAAAAGGCTGGTTGACTGACAATGTACGTAACATAACTACATCCTTGTTTAGTGTTTTGTTATATGCAATTCTGTATTTAAGTTGGGTATTTTTATTTTGAATGCGCAGCACCTTGATCTGTGGGTTGATCTATTGTGCTGTTTTAGACCAAAAGAGGATGATTGGGCTGTTGTAAGCCCTCATTTCTCTCAAGCTATCCTTGCCGGGGTTTTTCCTGCTTGCTATTCAGACGGGGTAAGGTACCCAGTTCCATGGAAAGATGTTGAAAGGGTGCGTATGTTTATGCTTTTCATAACTTGTGCATGTCTTTTTTTTACACATACAAATTATATTATTCAATTGTGTATATCAGGTCTTTTTTCTTGTTAACGAACCAGATAAACATTGGTGTTTAGCTGAGCTTCACATCGCAACTGGCGTCATTACATTTTATGACTCGCTTGGATTGGTAAAGTCAAACAGAAGAAGCTGGTGGAGGACCATGAAAAAAGACCTGCCATTGCGTCTGATTTCCTACTTAAATGAGTGCGGTGTTTTGAAGAGTAAAAGCATATCAATTGACACGTATGACATCTCATATGACTTTGCGCGTGTCCCGGAGAAAGGGGGTCTATTTGGAGACTGTGGTGTGTGGGTTTGTATCTGTTTATATAGGTTGTGTCGTAACCTACCATTGGAAGTGCAGGACCCTATGCAAGCAGCCTTAGCGTACCGTGAACGTATGCTGGACTACTTTTGGGAGAACAAGGTTGAAACAAAATGATCTGTAATCGTTGTAGAACAATTGACTCATTTCGCTTCTTTCTATGCTGTGAACTATCTATCCCTAGCCAAACCCTATGTTCCTGTTTGCCTTGTATGCTGTGAACTATCGTTGTAGAACAATTGACTTATTTCGCTTCTTAGTTGTTGTACTGGATGATGTCTTGTAATAACGTATGTCTTGTATTATATTCCTGTTTCCTCTATTGGCATGTATGAAGTTGTTAACAAGCTTAGTATTTAAGTTTGGTGTTTTTATTAAGCTTGTAGTTTCATGACATTTTATACCATTTGCTGAATAGTTACACATGTATAAACAAGTCTAATCACAAATTACAACATATAAAAAACCATACCTTTTATAACATTTGCTGTTTGGTTATTTGTTTGCCTACTTAATGTATGTATTTGTTTTTTTACTGCATGATTTATTGAAGCTGTTGTATCTAAAGTTTAAGGACAAATTATAACACATAACACACCATACCATTGATAATGAAGCACAAAACATTACAACATAAACTGATGTAGCTAAAAACGACGACACTTGTTTCTAAATCATACAATACACAATTACCACAACAAGGAACACAACAACCCTAGTTAACAAAGTGACTCTTGACTTTATGAAATTAATATCTCCCTTCAAATCCAGCAAGTGATTAGCCGGATCCTCTTTCCCAGTCTCTTTGCTTGTCTTCCCGTTAAACCAATAGTGGTTGAAAAGCAATTCCTTGTAATATTCTGAAGGTAGTTCAGGATCACGGAAACCATAGAAGTCACACTTTTTTTCTTTATCCTAACAAATTAAAACAATATTTAAACACATAAGTTTAAATATTAAGATATTTTCTTGTTGCAGTTATTATTTAAAAGACAAGTACTTACATAGATGGGACAGACTTTAAACCTTCTACCAGGATTTTCTCTTGTCCAAGCAACTTGCCAGTCAACTGGTAGTGTAGGCTTACAATCACAGTGTGTTTTCTTAAGTAACTCCTCTACAGTATAACGCCTAGATCTATAAGAAGTAGAGGAAGAGGATGGCATTTTCAAACTTTATGTTTAGGCTTATGTGTGTGTGTGTGTGTGTGAGATGGTGTATGTTAAAGAGGTTGTGTTTGTACCTCTATATTTGTCGTACACTTTTTTTGGGGCCCACTAGCATGTGAATTGGGCAACTATTATGCAAAATGGGCAACTAGTTAACTGCATGGATATTGGGTGTTGTATTACTTTTTTTTGAATCCATAACATTGACCAAAGACTCCAAACAGTATTGCAATTTCCATACGCGTTGAAATTTGCTTTTCTTTAAAATTGACCAAAGACACAAAAAATCAATATTGCACTTTCCTTGTAACTAGTGATATGAACAATTCATAACCATTATAGTTATAACCAGTTAACATGATTGCAACCTATTATAAGCAATTACATACCATTCAAAAATTAATTTCAGCGAAGTCCAAATATCCGCAGCATTAAACCGTTAAAATATACTTACCTACTAAACACATATGTTTAAACAATCTGACATGCAGATTGTACCACGATAACACAATAAGTTTTTAGCAAACATGAAATACTGGAACTCCATCATCTGCACCACCCACATAGCGCTTGTCGATACGGACGAGCTTGAGCCGCAACATTCTATGGTCCTCAAAAGCACAATCTTTACCAAATTGGTTCCAGTTCCCCTTCAGTATAAGCAATTCTTCCTTCTTTAGGTTGTCATGTTGGATAACTATTTCTGCACGCATCTGAAAACCAACCCCCATCACATTCCTGTGTACAAGTTTCGCTCTTGTGTACTTGCGCAACTGTTCTGTTTCATCGGAATCATATACTAATTTCTGCAAAAAAACAATGTTTACCTTTATATTTTTTTTCACAACTATATAAAAGAAATTGGAGTTATACATCATTAGGTTATTGAATAATACCAGGTCATCTCCAGTAAATAGGGTGTAGATGGCGTGGTCCTCATTTTCATGATCGGCATGATGTGCCCAGCTGCAAAGGTGCTCCAACCTCAGGTCTGTTAATATAAACGAAATGATGTTAATGAAAAAAATATTCCCATACTCAATCGACAACTATGAAAGGCGTTTCTCAAAGGTAGTACCATTTTGATCACGGAAAAAAATTGGTCTTGGGGGCCTTTTTGGCAACTGAAAACGGATATCTTCTTTGCTCAATCCCAGACCATCTCCTCCTATCACAACAACCGATAATGTGTATCTTTCCATGTTTGTAAATGCAAGCCTGTATCCAGATTCTATACCAGTAGTCTCAATAAAATCATCCCACCCATCTCCTATGAATCTATTCATTTTGACAGCACGATCCTCATACGGTTTCACCCTCTCATTCTTAACATAGAATATCATATCCGTAGAGTATATTAGTTTGAAGCTCGGTTGCCAGATATCTTGAATAAAATCACCAGCAAGTAACTACATGTACAAACATAAGATGTAAATAGCTATCCGTTCACTATAGTATAAGCCCTCTATTTTTCTTTATAATATAAAGCATAGTTTATAATTACAGAAAACTAATCGTTTTACCATTAGGCTACTGGGGTTGTAGGTTGACCAACACCGTATGTACCGCGGGCCTATCGTACGCCTGTCGTACCCAGCACACTCTGACCCATCTTTTGCATACACTGTGACATAGTAATCATCTTGTCCCTGCTTGACAAAATGAATGTCTGATGTTTGATCAGGGACATTTGCAGAAAAAAATGCTTGCCACTCTAAGTCCCATAGAGCCCAGCGATCCTCTTTCTGTGACACCACTGTCTTGTAACGCAACCTGTCGTTGCCTGTCAGGTACATCACATCATTTTGTGACTTGAAATACTCTTCAAAAAAGTCTGGAAGAACCTGTTCCAACATTTAGTATGTAAACCAAAATAAGTTTCATCCTCTGTTCTTTAATCTTATGTTTAACATGTAACAGACTAATCTAGGGATAACATCGTTTGTTGGTTAATTACCATTACCTGTTCACGTGAAAAACTGTTGTGCACGTATGGCATTACGAATTGCTGCGCCATTGACAACGCTCAAATTGTGCATGTTATTAATAGCGTTAGTTGTGCTTTTATATATGTTATTTGGTTATTTTTATATGCTTTTGTCACTTAATCGTATCAAAGTATGTTTGCAAAGCATTTGTAGCCAAAAACAGGAAAAATGAAGAAAAAGTGAAAGATTTAAGGAAGAAAAGAAGGAATCACAATTTCCAAGTCTAGACCCAATTCGTTCAAGCATTTTACGAAGAAGAATCTAAGTTTTCATCATTCCAAAGTTCAAAGACAAGAAATAATCAAGTTTGGACAAAGAACGAAGAGTTTCGAGAAGATACAAGTTTCTCCTGTCAGAACCTTTCCATCCGTTCGGATGGCCATCCATCCGAATCGGATGGAAGTTGACACAGAGAACCGATCGGATGATCATCCATCCGATCGGTTAGAAGAAAAAGTCCAATCCATCCGATCGGACGTACCCCGTATCCGATCGGATGGATGTCTAGTATAATTTTTGCAAACTTCATTCTACTTCATTCTACCCGATTCTAGGCCATTCTTTCTGGTATTCTAGGTCCTTCTATTCACCTTGGAGGTCAAGTTGCAGCATTTAAGATCCTAGGCTTGATGAGTAGTATAAATAGAGGCTTTGCAATCATTTGTAAACAACACAACAAAACACAATCACAATACAACTCAAGTTACAATCATCAATAGCTTTCTACTAGTCTCAAAACTCTCAAATTCGTCCATAGAAGTCCAGGAAACTTTGGAGGCCCGAAAAGTCAACATTTGGAGGTCAAATTCTCAAGAAGTCAACACCAACACTTAGGGTATCATTACCTCATCATTTGTAATCATATTCCAAACATTGTAAGACTTTAATTATGGTTTCTAATGTTCAATATTCTGAGTTCATGTTCATGTTTGCTATGAGTGGCTAGTAACTTTGTGCATTTGCTTAGATGATGTTAAATACTTAATGATTAGTCCGTGATTGTGATAACATGTTTTTATTCAATTTCAAGTCAATTCTAAAACTCAATTGTACTAAAGTTTCATAGTGACATTTGTTGAATCAAGTTTAACTAGTTGCTAATAGTTTCATAGGTCGAAAGATTGATTGTTATTCAACTAGTTATAATCATTTGTCTATGAATGATTGTTTTTCACCATAATTATTCTTGATTAAACAAAGGAACTAAGGTGTAATTGTAATGAGAATACTTTTTGTTAATCAAATCAGATTGGTTGTAAACGCCTATTTGGTCGAAAGTGTAGTAGTTTATAATCAATTGTAACATTTTTGTCTATGATCGGTTACCTTTTGTATTTACCATTTCCTAAGAGTATTTGATTAAACAAAAGATTATTTTCGTGTTTAAAGTTGTTAATCCAACCTTATGAACCTTGAATTGATCTTGAATTGATTGGTCAAAACCTAATGCTTGTTTTTATAAACTAAAATCTTGACGAGGATTTAACTTGTAGAAACAATAGATTAGAAACACCACTAATTCTAATTACCAACATGTTAAGGAAGTTATCACAATCATGCTTATCATAAGAGTAGTTAACTAGTCTAAGCAAGTGTAGTTTTTAATCATTTGAATTATCTTATTATCATTATTGCTTGCGTTAGAGATTTACTTTTTAAACTTACATATAGATTCACTCACAAATCCCTGCGAACGATCCCGACTTACCAACTTAATCTTGCTATAACGGACGAGTTCACTTGCTCGTATGTGTTATTTCTAGATCCGGTAATCGTGTTTATAAATTTAAAACTTGTACACACCGTGAGCACATCAAGCTTTTGGCGCCGCTGCCGGGGATTTTGATCGTGTTTTCTGTAAGTTTTAAAGTTCCATTTCTTTCCTTGTTCGTTTTCTAAAAAAAAAAAAAAAATAAAAAATTCCGAGCCATCCATCCGATCGGACACTCATCCAACCGATCGGTTAATCACTTTTACCCAATCCACCCGATCGGACACCAATCTAACCGATCGGATACTTACTTCTGATTTCGCAAATTGTTTTCATTCTTTGCTCTTGTGTTTAAGAGTTGCCTAGATTCGCTAGGACATTGTATGAACACTCGATCAACTGGAGTAGAACCAATTTCACCTCTTTCCAATCCCGAAAGTTTGATTCGTAGACCTAGAAGAAGAACACCTTTTGTTCCACCAACCAACCGTGTACCAAGAGTACCAAATCCACCGTTTGATAATCTTGTTGAAGCCTTAGTTGTTTATAACCCATTCACCAATCAACCATTTCCTATGGCTGACGACCAACCCATGTGGGCCGCAAACCGAGCCGTAGCACCCACTCCTGGAGCTGCTATTGTTGCTGTTAACCTTGGTGACAACTTCACCGTGAAGGGACACCATCTCTCTATGATCAAGGACCGTCAATTCGATGGCCGTTCGCGGGCCGATCCGCACAAACACATTGCCGAATTCATGGAAATTTGCGGCATGTTCCGTTATGGCGACACCGATGTCAATGCCATCAAACTCAAACTTTTTCCATCATCACTCACCGGAGATGCCAAAGTTTGGTATAACGAATTAACCCCAGGAACTATCAATAATTGGGAGGAGATGAGGCAAGCTTTTGTAAGCCGATTCTTTTCACCTGCCATGTTTGATCGTCTCATGGGAGAAATCCGTGCTTTTACACAAAACCCTAATGAATCTCTTGTCGAAGCTTGGCTTCGAATGAAAGATTTACTTCGTAGTTGTCATGGACATGGTTTAGGACGAGGAACCATTATCCAAATCTTCTACCATGGACTTGATGAAGCATCCCAAGGAATTCTTGATGCCAGAGGAATTTTTCTCTATAAGACCCCCAACGAGGCATATCAATTACTCGAAGATCGAGTACTTCTTAAACTCGATTGGTCAAAAGACTGCAAAACCAAACCCTTACGAAAGACCGTTGCTTTTGTCGAAAGTTCCGATTCCTCTAAACTCATGGAGAAAATGGAAGCCTTGACTTCCAAAATCAACTCGCAATATAAAGATATCAAAGGAGAAATGAAAGAAATGCGAGACGGTTGTAACAACTGTGGAGGAAATCACATGTCGTCCGAGTGTGACGATCAACCAATGAATGGACCCAAAGAAGGGGAAGCCAATTATGTCCAAGGAGGATACCGTGGAGGCGGTTATCGTGGTAATTATTACGGAAGAAATTTTGGAAATTGACAAGATCGCCAAAGGGATAACAACCGTGATTCTCAACCTCGAGTAGACAATCCAACTCCATTAAACTCTGACAAGAAACCGGAAGAAACTAATTTCGAAAAAATGATGCGAGAGTTCATTACCGCTCAAAAATCTACAAATGAGTTTGTCAAAACTCAATTCTTCAATCTCAAAACCAAAGTTGAGCAGGGTCAGAAAAATCATCAAGCTTCTATCCAGGATCTTGAACACAAATTTGGTAGACTTTCTGATCAATTTTCTTCCCGACCACCTGGAGCATTACCAAGCAATACCCAATCCAACCCAAAGCCTTCTGGATCAAACGATAAAACTTATCGTCCACCACCTACTAGGAATGAGCATATCAATGCTGTATTCACAAGAAGTGGTCTTTCTTATGATCCACCAACAAATCCTAATGAAACCAAAATCATCGAAGATGATGATAGTGAAGATGAAGCTGAGACAGAAAAGAAAGATATTTATGAAACACCCACCAAAGAGAAAACCATTCAACCAATCAAACCATACACACCAAAAATTCCATACCCCCAAGCCCTTAGAAAAGAGAAAAAGGAGGAACGTTATAAGAAGTTTGTTGAGATGATCAAAGAAGTTAGACTTAACTTACCTGTTGGGAACACGTTTTGTATTAATTCAAGTATTGATCATTATGTAATAGGTTGCTTAGGCCTTTAGGTTTGTATTAAGGCTAAGCTCATGTAGAAGGCCCATGAGCTATGTCTATTATCTATGTTTATTATGTAATAAGGGCTTGAAGCCCATCACCATGTAAAACACTATAAATACCTCCTCCCATCCAAGGGAGAAGGTTGGTTGTTTGGTTAATTGCATGCTTAACATTTCATTATTATGTGTGATCAAACCTCCCATCTCTCTCTCTCTCTAACTTTCTCTCTCTAGATCTAGATCTCATTTGTGGTTAATCATAAGTAGCTTGTGTGGTAAAAGTAAGTAACATCAAGTGGTATCATTCGCCTAGGGGTAATTTAGGTTGTTAAAGATTAGATTTTAAGAAAACTAGGAAAAATCCGAGAAGTTACTGTTCATCCGAGGAGATACTGTTCATCTGTCGAGTTTCTCATTTTTCTGTCGAGTATCATAGTCATTTATCGAGTATCATTTTTCTATCGAGTTACTGATAATTTATCGAGTTAGATAAATCTATCGAGTAAGGTTCTATCGAGTATCATAGTTCTTTCGACTTTCTTGATAAATTATCGAGTTAGATAATTCTATCGAGTAAGGTTCTATCGATTTAGGATCTATCGACTTAGGATCTATCGAGTAAGAATCTTTCGTGTTAGGATCTATCGACTTAGGATCTATCGACTTAGGATCTATCGAGTAAGAATCTTTCGACTAAGGATTTATCAACTTAGGATTTATCGAGTAAGCGTTTATCGAGCAAGGTTTTTATCGACTTAGAACTTATCGAGTAAGCGTTTATCGAGTAAGGAGTTATCGAGTAACAATCTATTGACTTTGAATCTCTCGAGTAAGGAACTTTCGACTTTGAATCTGTCGAGTAAGCTTTTATCGAGTAAGGTTTTTCTCGAGTTTGGATCTATCGACTTTCTCAAGGATTTTTATCGATTTTCTCAAGGACTTATCGACTTTCACTTTTAATTACCGAGTTTCTAGTGTAAAATCCTCCGAGGTTCATTTATTGAATTCTTTGAGTTTCTAGAGTAAAATCCTCAGTATTTCTTCAAACTAATCTTCATCAACAGCCGTTATTATCCTTTAAAGATCCTTAACCAACACAAGTTACGCAACAATGTCTCAACCACCATACAATCCCTATTTTTATCATCCACATCAACAACAATCATTTCAACAACAGAATCCACAACAACAATATCATCAACAACCACCTTATCATCCACAGCACCAACAACATCACATGCTTATGCAACAACATCAGTTTCTTCCTCAACAACAACAAGTTTCTCCACAACCTATGCAAGCTTATCAGTCTTCTTCAAGAGAACCTCACTGGTTTAACAAAATGTGTGAAGCAATCAGTAGTCAACAATCCAGACATGAAGCAGGATCTTTGGACACTCCACCAATGTTAACACCAGGAAACTATGTGCAATGGTCCAGTCGTTTTCTACGATTCGTTGAGCTAAAGAAACCTCATGGCAAGTATCTAAGGGACGTTATCCTCCAAGGACCATATCCACTTCCTTCTGTCACTGTTCAAGGTGAGCCTAATGCTGATACACCAAGAACAACAGCCATTCCTCTTGCTCAGCTTACAACAGAACAAGTTCTTCAACAAGAAGCAAATGAGCTCGCCATAGCTTATATACTCCAAGGGATTCCCAATCCTATTTTTAGGAGTATTGATGCTCAAAAGACAGCTAAAGATATGTGGCAACACGTACATCTGCTTATGGAAGGCACTGAACTTAACCAAGAGGATTTGGAATCAAAGTTGTATATGGAGTATACACATTTCATGATAGAACCAGGGGAAACTTTAGAATCATACTACCATCGGTTTACAAACATCATCAACGATTTGGATCGTCACGATATCAAGTTACCAAAGATTGCTGTGAACTCAAAGTTTTTGGGATGTCTTGGACCGGATTGGCAAAAGTACGTCACGTTTGTCCGTCAAGCTAAAAAGATAAATGACGTTTCTTATGGGTTATTGTATGATTACCTCAAACAACACCAATCTGAAGTTGACAAAGACAGAGCTGCAAATGGCGTTTTCTCACCAGCACCTACTTCAAACCCACTTGCTCTCATGGCTCAGTCTCACTTTGCTCCACAACATCAAGATTTTGTTCATCCAACACCACCTAATTCGAGTTTTGCACCTCAACCTTCAAACCAACTTGTCCCATACGAAGCACCTTCTCATTATTCTGACCATCAACTCACCTCCTACAACAACACTGATTATGGTATGTACTCTAATGTTGATGATGATGAAGATGATGCCTTTAACTCTTTGAACGAAGGATTCGCTTTGATAGCTCGTGCCTTTAGCAAGTTCTCAAACAAATCCAACAACCGTTTAAGATCTTCATCCAACACAAGGAATCAAGCAGTGGTTAATGATGGAAGGGTTGAAATTCAGAATCGATCTTCTGGGAGAGCTGGAACAGGATAATACATGGGAAACTCAAGTGGTCAAAGGTTTAATTCTGGAGGACAGAGGTTTAGCACTGCAGGGGGTAATCGGAACAATCTGGGAACTACACAAAGGAGAACTCCGACTGCTGGAAATGAAACTAGAGGAATTGCAAACACGTCAATCACTTGCTACAATTGTGGTGGGACCGGACACATGGCTAATGCATGCCCCAAGCCTCGTACAATGGGTAGTGCATATCATAAGGAAGCTCTTCTCATGGCACTGAAAGATGAAAAAGCTAGCAATTCGACAGAGAAGGAGCAAAGTTTAATGGCTAATGCATACTCAGATGATGACATGGAGGATTTGGAAGCTAATGCAGCAGTCATGTTAATGGCCAACATGCAGGAGATGAATATCAGTGAGACAGGCCCAGTCTATGACACAGACGGTTTATCTCAGGTACTTGAATGTGCATCTCTTATTCATGAAATTGCTACACCATCTGCATCTTCATTTGCTCAAGAAGATAGTGTTCAACATGATTCATCATTACCATCTCAAGAGGATGATCAAATAAACACCGTTGTTACATTTGATGATGATAACACTGTTGTTTCATTTGATGATCAGCTTGATGATGACAATCATGATCAAGTTGAACAAGATAATCTTAAGCATGATCAAGATCCAGAGTTTATGACCTTGCTGTTGACCACCCAAACACAATTAGATGCTCACAAATCTAAGATTGATAAATGCAATGAGATTAATCAAAACTTAAAAGTAAAAAATGCACTGTTAACAAGGGACATTGAGTGTTACAAAATACAACTTTCACACTACATGAATCAAGAAAAACATGAGAAAGAATTTGAGTCTGCATTTCAAAAGTCACATGTGCGAGTACAAGAGTTAGAACTTCAACTACGTGAGTTAGCTGCTTCTAAAAATGAGTTGTTTTCTCAAAAAGAACAAGAGAATTTTGAACATCGAAAACATGTTGACATTTTAAATACTGAGCTTTTAAATACTAAAACAGAGTTGTCAACATGTCAAAATGATCTTCTTCAAGAAAAACAAACCACAAGGAAACGTGTTAATTCATATCTAGAGGAGATTGTAACGTTGGAATCAAAACTCAAAGACTTTCAAAATGTTGTGTATAAAACGGGTGAATCTGTAGCTACAATTCAAAAACTAACGGTGAAACCTAATCCTAAAGGATTTGGCTTTGCAATTGGAAATGATCAACCACGTTTTTTACATAAAGCACTCAGTGAAATGCCTAAGTTGTACAGTGCAGAATATTTGTTTGATGAAACCTTTAAGCGTGTTGTTGTATATGATGTTTCGGAAGAATTGGAACATGAGGATGAGAGTCGATCTAAAATGAGCACTGTTTTGTATAACAAACGATATGATTATTCACTACGACCTCCCCTAAATGAATCTTTTGTTCTTCATAGACCAGTTCAGTCATTGTCTTTAACTGAAATAAATGATAACTCTGTCATTGCTCCTGTAACCACTGTCGCACAAGTCAATGGTCAATTACCCAATCAAGATGAAAATGCAAAAATGCCAAAACAATGTCGTATTCTCAGTTATTTTAAAACTTTTTCCGATGACATTATGTATTTGGAAAATGCAATTGAAATTCACTCACAAATAACAGTCTCTCATTTTTTCTCCCCACTTAAGAAAGAACAGAGAGAAATTTTTCAAAAGCAATTTTTGCCACATGTTCAACACCTTCGACATTGTGCTACACAGTGGGAACAGGAACTGCAAACAGAAGTTGCATCAATGATGAGAATTTTCAAAGCAAAAGATGCCAAAATTGCAAAACAAAAGTGTCAAAAGAAATATTTGGAAAAAGAGGTCGATCGACTCTTGGAACGTGTTTTAAGTGATGATGTGATTTCTGTGATTATGAATTCTATCTATGAATCATGTAATGCAATGCTTGTTGATGATCACAAAGATGATGTTGAGATATTACAAAATGAGATTGATAAATTGTTAAGAGAGAATCAGAATCTTAGACAAATCAACAGTAAAGTGGAAACAAAATGTGCAAATGAAATTTTCAAACTAAACAAAAAGTTGGAATGGTGTCAGTCTCAAAGTGCTGAATTCGAGTTAAAGTTTCAAAATCTTCAAACGTATTTGTCATCTCAAAACAGTCATGCGTCTGAAAGTCAAAAAGATAATGAAATTGCTGTTTTAAGAAGTCAAATTGTTGAATATGAAAAAGAAAATGATGAACTTTCTCAAAACAGAAATGACACCGTTCGGCTAAACAGAATTTTGGATTCATGAATTGTCGATTTGAAACACAAAATCTACGTTTTGGAAAAAGAAAAAAATGCACAACGAAATGTGATTGCACCAGGAATGTACAAAGTTGATAAGGCACATAAGATAGCATCATCTCCAACCACTAATGCAACTACTTCAACTTCCGCAGGATTAGGAAACACCTCTAAGGCTAGCAGCTCAAGACCTAACAAGAGTCAAAAGAAGATTAGAGTCTGGCAACCTAAGAGTGGATTATCTAAGCTTAAAGAAGTAGAAGTTAATGCTAGGATTCTGAATAAGACGCATGTTATGTCTACTGTAGAATCCAACTTGTCTAAGTGCAATTCTAGAAAAGATGTAATGAATGCTGAATCTTTAAATGTTATGAATGATGTTATTGTTGATGCTTCATGTGTGTTTTGTCATAAAAGTATATTATCTGGTAATCATGCTAATTGTGTTGCAAAAACATTGTTGTCCAAACGTAACAAACGTAAGAAACGTACTAATGGCATTTTCTTAAGGCCCTCGACCGCTGCTAAGTCCATTTTAGGAAAACCGCCAGCAGTAGTTTCTGAAACAAAAGTTGACCACACCGTAGTTGCACCTAGGACAAACCGATCACCAAGCGCATTCACTAGGAATAAAGCACAGAATAGTTGGACGTGGCAGCGTTGGTTACAACACACACCTAGTTTTAAATGGGTTCCAAAAGTAATAATATCTTGTGTTACTAACCCAGTGGGATCCACCGTTACCACTCTTCCATCTGTGTCAACTTCTTGTGATGCAGGTGATTCAAATTGTTCTATGGATTGTTGATAGCGGATGTTCTCAACATATGACCGGCAACTTAAAACTTCTTGTAAACTTTGTCTCAAAGTTCATTGGAACGGTCAGATTCGGGAATGATCATTTCGCTGCTATCATGGGTTATGGTGATTACGTCAACGGGAACATTGAAATTAGCAGAGTCTATTACGTTGAAGGCCTTGGTCACAATCTTTTCTCAGTCGGACAGTTTTGTGATGGTGACTTGGAAGTGGCATTTCGAGAGAAAACGTGTTTCATAAGAGATCTTCAAGGGAATGACCTAATGAAAGGAAAGCGTGGCACCAGTCTCTACACCATCTCCTTTGACGGCATAACAGCTTCATCTCCAATATGTTTACTTTCCAAAGCGCATCCTACAAAAGCTTGGCTATGGCACAAACGTATGTCTCACCTGAATTTCAAAACTATGACCGAGCTTGCTCGTAAAAGTTGGTTGATGGTCTTCCCAAATTCCGATACGCCAAAGATCACTTATGTCCCGCTTGTGAACAAGGGAAGAGTCATCGTGCTCACTTTCCTCCAAAAGTTGAGCACAGTACCGATCATGTTCTTCAACTTCTACATATGGATCTTTGTGGCCCTATGCGTGTTCAAACCATCAACGGGAAGCGGTATATTTTGGTAATTGTAGATGACTTCTCCAGATGGACTTGGGTTTACTTTCTTCGCAGTAAAGATCAAGCTCCTCAGATGCTTATCACCTTTCTCACAAAGATTCAAGTTCAGCTCCGACACACCGTTCGCAAAATTCGTACAGACAACGGAACAGAATTCAAGAATCAAACCCTTCGGGAATTTTATGAGAAAGTGGGCATTGAACGTCAAACATCCATTCCTCGCAGCCCTGAACAGAACAGCGTGGTCGAAAGACGAAATCGGACTTTAGTGGAAGCCGCACGGACAATGTTGATTAATGCTCAATTACCGGACTATCTTTGGGCTGAAGCTGTCTCAACTGCCTGCTACACCCAAAACAGATGTATGATCACCAAAAGGCACACACAAACACCATATGAGATTGTTCACCGCCGAAAACCGAACATAAATTACTTTCATGTCTTTGGATCCCTTTGTTACCCAAAGAATGATCGTGATGACCTTGGAAAACTCAAAGCCAAAGCGGATATTGGAATCTTTGTCGGGTATTGTGATAATTCAAAAGGATTCAGAATTTGGAACCGTCGCACCAGAGAAATTCAGGAAACCATTCATGCTAATTTTGATGAGCTCACAGAAATGGCTTCTGAGCAAAACAGCTTAGAACCCGCAGTTAACCGTCTAAACTTCCCTGATCCTTCAGCTGCACCCTTCACTCTTAATCGCAAAGACTTAGAAGATTTGTTTGGTCCACTCTTTGATGAATCTAATGCAACTCCTAATTCCGCTGCACAACCACTCGTCGATACTCTAGTACCGGATAATCCTGTTACACACACCACCACAACAGTTGCTGAAGATGCACCACAACCTGTCACATCATCATCAGTTAATCAAACAGCTTCTACTTCTGAGACAACAGCTGAGGATCCACCTCTAATTTCTTCTGACGTTCCCACACCTGCAGATTATGACGGAGATTCATTCTTTAATCCATTTGCTCCTGCGCCAACCATTCCTGATATTGCAGAATCTTCTTCACGCAACTTGGAACCGTCAAATCTGCACAACAACTATCAACATTACCCATCAACACACAAATGGACTAAGGACCATCCTTTAATCAACGTCATTGGTAACCCTGATAATCCAATCATGACACGACAACGCCTCCAAACAGACGGTGAAGCCTGCATGTATATTCTCACCGTTTGTCACTCCGAACCCAAAAACATTAACGAAGCCCTTACCAAAGACAATTGGATTGAGTCTATGCAAGAGGAATTGGATCAGTTCAATAGGTTGGAGGTGTGGGAATTGGTAGAAAGACCAGAAGGGGTTTACGTCGTCGGACTGAAATGGATCTGGAAAAACAAGTTAGATGCAGATGGCACTGTTATTCGTAACAAGTCCCGGTTGGTTGCAAAAGGATTCAGTCAACAGGAAGGAATAGACTTTGAGGAATCATTTGCTCCAGTTGCAAGGCTTGAGGCTGTTCGAATGTTTCTGGCATACGCGGCTCACAGGAATATCACTGTCTACCAAATGGATGTAAAGACGGCATTTCTCAATGGTCAACTCAGGGAGGAAGTGTACGTTTCACAACCAGAAGGCTTCGTGGACCCAGAACATCCAAATCACGTATATCGGCTTAAGAAAGCCCTCTACGGCCTTAAACAAGCCCCGAGGGCATGGTACGATAAACTCTCTGCATTTCTGCTTGCTAATCATTTCACTAAAGGTTCCATTGACCCGACTTTATTTATACAAAAACACGGGGAGGACATTCTCATTGTTCAAATTTATGTGGACGATATTATTTTTGGTTCAACCCATAAAAAATATTCAAACGCTTTTGCACGATTAATGAAAACAAACTTTGAGATGTCTATGATGGGTGAATTAAAGTTCTTCTTAGGACTCCAAGTTCACCAATCGCCCCGTGGTATATTTCTAAGTCAGTCCAAATATGCTCAGGAAATCCTGAAAAAGCATGGTATGACCAGCTGTGACACCTATAACACCCCGATGTCTTCCTCATCCCCGAAGCTAGATGCTGATCTACATGGGACACCCATTGATCCTACAATGTACCGTAGTATCATTGGGTCAATCATGTATCTCACAGCTAGCAGACCGGATGTTGTATTTGCCACTTATCTATGCTCCCGCTATCAGTCAAGACCCACTGAACGGCATTTGTCAGCCGTTAAAAGAATCCTTCGATACATAAAGGGAACCATCCATTTGGGGATCTGGTATCCGAAGGATTCTGGATTTGAACTTGTTGCTTTTTCAGATGCTGACCATGCAGGGTGCTTAGACACAAGGAAAAGTACATCCGGAGGAGTTCAATTTCTAGGTGACAAGCTTGTCTCTTGGCAGTCAAAGAAGCAGGACTGCACATCACTGTCATCTACAGAATCTGAATACGTTGCCATGTCAGCATGTTGTGCTCAAATCATTTGGATGCGATCTCAGCTGATGGACTATGGTTATGTGTTCAACAAGATTCCGATGTACTGCGACTCCAAGAGTGCCATTGCCATTTCCTGCAACACAGTCCAGCATTCCAAATCTAAACATATTGCTCTTCGCTATCACTTCATCAAGGAACATGTGGAAATGGGTACCGTTGAACTATATTTTGTGGGAACTGAACACCAATTGGCGGACTTGTTTACCAAAGCCTTGCCTCATGCAAGATTTGTTGAACTCGTTCACCAAATTGGTATGAGATGTTTGACTCCAAATGATTTAGACACTTTTCTCAAACAATGAGTCATACATCTAAAACCTCTCTTTAAAAAAAAAAAAAAAAAAAAAAAAAAACTCTTTAGGTGTGCAAAAGTAAATCCTAATCAAACCATGATCTCGATCTTTCAAATTTTTCATAAGTTTCAAATATCGATCATATTTTGAGGGGGAGAAATTTTTGCACATCTATCATCACGAATCTTCTTCTTTATCATCATCAAGGTCCTATAACCGTCTAATTTTTGCAAAATATTGTCTTGTGGACCATTTAAGTAAATAACTTTCAAGTTAGGGGACTATAATTGCCATTATGTGTTAGATATCTAACTTTGGACTTCTCATCACATAATATACTAATTAGAGGACCAATGTTGTCAAGAGGGCAAACATTCTTTGATATAATCCCTACTCTGACTAAGTCAAATTTTTCACATACACAGTACTTGCATTTACTCCCTTTCCCTCCCACAATCAAATGCACCATACTCTGTTTCTTTCAAGATTCATTCCATTCACTGATTGTGTGTTATACTAATCTGTAAGTGCTTAATATGTTCTTTAATCTTGTATAATCCATGCTTGTTGATTAAAAGATATCAATTAGGGCTTATTCGTATTAATTGGGCAAAAATTGTTGGATTCGAATCAATCTAATTATGTTAGGTTATAGATTCACAACATGATTATAAGAATGCTTAGCATGATTTTATTAGGTGACTATAATCCATAAGTAGTGAATGAATGATTCTGGTTCACGAATAATTATTAAGTTTGATGATTTGAGTGTTGTGTGCTTTAAATGTTTGTGTTAAGAGGGATAAGGTGATTGTTATACTTGAATGTTATGTTCCAAAAATGTGATGCTTAATGATTAGTATAAGTTCTTGATGATATGTGTTCATCTGTCGACTTAGTGTTCATCTTCCGAGTTACTATATGATTTTATCGACTTTGATTGTGTTTTATCGAGTAAGTCACTACTTTCGAGTTAGAAAGTAAGTGACAAGGTCTCTCGAGTTACTACTCTTATCAAGTTTGAAACTTGTCGAGTATGAAACTTGTCAAGTATGGATTTGTTGAGTAAGACTTATCGAGTAAGAATCTGTCGAGTATGACTCTGTCGAGTAAGAACTTGTCGAGTATGAGATTTGTCGAGTAACACTCTGTCGAGTAAGAACTTGTCGAGTATGAAATTTATCGAGTATGGCCTTATCGAGTAAGACTTATCGAGTAAGACTCTGTCGAGTAAGAACTTGTCGAGTATGAGATTTGTCGAGTAACACTATGTCGAGTAAGAACTTGTCGAGTATGAGATCTGTCGAGTAAGAACTTGTCGAGTTAGAACTTATCGAGTTAGAACTTATCGAGTTAGAACTTATCGAGTTAGAACTCTGTCGAGTATGGAATCTGTCGAGTATGGAATCTGTCGAGTATGGAATTTGTCGAGTAAGGATTTGTCAAGTATGACTCTGTCGAGTATGGAATCTGTCAAGTATGGAATCTGTCGAGTATGGAATTTGTCTAGTATGGTATTTGTCGAGTTAGAATTTATCAAGCATGAAATTGTCGAGTATGGATTTGTCAAGTATGAGACTTTGTCGAGTATGATAGATCTGCCGACTTTCATTTAATTTTATCAAGTATGACAAGTCTGCTATATGACTGCTAATGTTTGCTGATCTATGAGCTGACATGTACTAATGTTCTTCTTCAAGCATGATTCTAATAGCTTATAATGTATAACTTTCAAGTTTCTATAAAGGTTGTATCTCATTATCCGATTTCTAACATTTTCAAAGTATGTCACATATTTCCCAAGTAATTCAAGCTTGCTATATATGTTCCAAACTTTGAATATGTTATAAATAAGACAATGAGCATACATACATATAAGAACGTGATCGTTAGATGCGTGTTAACTTGATTGGTCGCCTTATGGATATCTAAGATGTTTTTCACATGTCTAACTCTAACATTCAATATCCATTGTATACTTGTTCTTGGAACTTGTTTGTTCAGGCATACCATGTCTCAATCATCAGTTACTCACAAGCATATGACTACCGAAGGAAATGAACGACAGATCAGTCACTCCAACTCAAGAGTTGACTTCACGAATCTTAAGTGCCACAAGTCTTGTCAGATTATCGTGGAAATTCTACAGAGACACTTCATTAGTCCCACTCTTACCAACACAGCCACAGTTCCAGTCAAATATCTCGTTCAGTTCTGGGAATCGTTGAAAGTGGGAAAGAATAACAAGAACCTGACAGTCACCATTGACAAAACAGAGATCCAGTTCGGCGTTGACACACTTCGCAAAGTGTTGGGACTTCCTTCCGAATCTTCTAGTGCTTCTGGCAAGTTCCTCGATGATCCCACCTTTGAAGACATGGTTGCTACACTCAGATTGATTGGTTATGATGAAGGTCAAAAAGTACTCACAGTCCCTTCTACTGTTGACCGTAAATTCATCCCTCAACCATGGCTCACACTATACACAATCATAATTCACTGCATAACGGGCAAAACCACAGGACTTGAACACCCACGTCTAGAACAACTTCAGTTCTTCTGGGGAGTTATAAACCTGAAACACGTAGACTTTGCTTCTTACATATGGAATGACATGATCTTCCTGAGTCAGAAATTCCATCAAAGCAAAGAATACAAAGTTCCTTTCCCTCGCTTCACCAAACTCCTAATCTCACTCTTCATGGGACGACACCCTGAGATCAACAAGTGTGAGAATGAATCAATGCACACTGCCGACATGGATCACATTTTCGCTCAAGTTAGGATCCAAAAGTCCAATACTGAAAAACAGGGTGTCAGAATTCCTGCAACTTTATTGAGCGAAGCAGTCATGAGCACCATTTCATACAAACTGTATGATATGGCTCAACAAGCCGGCAATGTGGGAATTGTTACAGCTACTTCCAAATCTGACACGAGCAAAGCATCACCAAAGTCAGCATCAACAAAGTCTGTTCCACGTCGTGCTACTACTTCTCGATCTAAGAAAGTTACAAAAGTTGAGAAAAAGAAAGAGTTGGAAACAATGAAGAATGTAATGATTGAGTCTGATAAAAGCTTAGGAAGAGGCCGAGGGAAATCACTCACATTCGCTGATACACCCTTTAAACCCATCGAACCACCTTTGACAGAAAAAGAAGAACAAAAGCAGATGAAGAAAGCCGCTCTAGAAAGTTTAAAGCAACAACAAGAAGATGAAGAGAAGCGTGCTAAGATCAGAAAAGGTGAAGGATCAGCCTCTCAGGGTGAGAAGGAACAAGATGATTCAGAAGGTGAAAAGACTACTTCAGCTGAAAGTTCTGACAGTGAAAAAGAAGAGTCTGATGAACATGTTCACTCACCTTCAGGCTCTGAATCTGAATCCGAGTATGAAAAATCTGATCATGGTGTTGTGAACAAAGAGGAGAAAGATGAAAGTGATGATGATGGACAAAAAGTTGCTTATGAAGATAGTGATGATGATAGAGAAAAGAATGATGAAGATGAAAGTAATGAAAGTGATGATTCTGATGATAACGATGACGATGAGGTCAAATCCCAAGATGATAGAGATGACACAACCATTCCTCCATCTCCACCTCAATCATCTGTGGGACAATCCACCAGTGACTTGAACGACCTCAAGCAGAAACATGCCACCCTTCAAGAACTTGTTCTGAGGAAGCAAGGTCAATATGACACAGAGCATGAGGTACTTTAACTAAAAATCCAAGAAGTTGAAAAGAAGATCGACGTTCACTTATTCCAATATAAACAATTCGATCTTGCCAAACAAACTGGCGAACTTCTTCAAACACGTGTTCCTCAAGAAGTTCAAGCTCATGTTCCTCAAGCAGTCAACCAGTATCTTCAACAACATCTTCCAGCATTACTCACCAAATATGTCAAGAGCAAGCTTGATCAATCAGTGGCAAATGTGATGCAGACTACGCCTATCACCGTTCAAACTATGCCGTCGAAACCATCAAGATCAACTCTGAAAGGACAGTTGCTGGAAGATATTATGGATGACCCGGAAGAGGAAGAACTTCAAACAGCTCTGCTCAATTCAATCAAGAACGCTGAAAAGAAGAAGAAGGATGCGGAAGGTTGCAAGTCTGATAAACCAGCTAAGCGTCGAAGAGAGGACAAAGATGATCAAGGAAAGAAAAGACGAAAATCTTCTAAATCTTCTGATCCATCGATCGCTGGTCATTCTTCAGGAACTACGAAACAATCTGGGCAGACAATGTTCGTTCCTGTAGAAGGTGGAGTATTTGAATCCTCTGATCTATTTGATGATCCAAGTTCTGAAGACGAGGTTCCAATCGCACCAACGCGAGTTCAGAAGGTTAACGCTCCTCCAGTGAATGGTATTGACACACCACTGCCGGAATGGGTTGATCCTTCTGCTCCTCGTTTTGATTGGTTTGATTCCATAGTCGATGCACATCCCGATGCTGCAGATAACACACCAGTGGAAGGCTCTACTGTGGACTTTACAAAACGTTTGAAGAAAGTTATGAAGACCCAGAAATTGGGACTCTCTGACATCATACGAGTTCGCAAGGGAGGCTTTACTGAGTTCAAAACAGTCACCACTACTGAGCTGGAATTTGAATATAACATTGAACAAATGGCTAGGGCGTTATCTGAAAACATCTACTGGGATCACGCACGAACATCTAACCCGAAAGAACAACTCACACTTCGTGATCATTCCCAACCCTTGCCCCTCATCGGACAACCCCACAACCCAAAGATACCAAAGGCTTACTTCTTCAACAAAGATTTAGCGTATCTTGAGTATGGCAACACCAACCCTGAACGTCGATATGCAACTTCACTCACAAAGTACCCAGCTGCTTCGTACGCACTTGCTGGATTTGAAGAGCACATGGGTGATCTATTTGTTCACAAACTTCGTGAGTATAATGAAGATGCTGCTCTGGGAATATTTCATTGGCCGAATCTTCGACGATTGTTCTACAAATACATGATCACTAAAAAATCAAAAGATGTGGTGTGGAACTCCAAAAAGATTCTATCTATCGTCACGGCTGAAACCAGATCGATGTTCGGGTACAACTTTCTGGAAACGATTACTGTCAGAAGATCAGACGATAAGAAATACACTTTCAGTGAAGCCGACTATCCCTACTTAAACATCAACGATATCGAAGACATGTACCTGCTAAAGATTCAAGGAAAACTGGAACATCTTCCTGGACATCTTCAGTACGATATCATCAACTCAATTCTGATTTACATTCGCAACATTGTAATCAAAACTCGAGTTGAAGATGTACATCTTGGGGTGGAAAGCTATCAGACTAAGTTAAATCTCATCGCTCCAAACATCAAGCCTCCAGGAATCAATGACAGCATACCATACACGTTTGGGGATCAACCGTTTGGGTTGTATTATGTTCGAGACAAGACTTCTCCACGGTTTATGGGCTATGAAGAAATTCACAAGTTCAGCGATGAAACGTTATTGATTGTCAAATCAGAACTGGAGAAGATCTTGGATAATCGAAGCAAAGGGGTGAATTCAGGGTTCTTAAGGTTTATGAAATGGAATCGGAATGATGCCAAGCAAGCTGCAAAGTTCATCAAACGGATCGATAGCAGGATCAAGTTTCGGGTTCAAATGCGACGCTTGGAAAGCTACGTGGGAGGACGTGCAAGAGTTCCGAACATCCTCACGTTCCGTCGTCCTGAACAATAAATCTTGGTATAACTTGTATCCATTCATCATTATTCATTCAATTTCATCATATTCATCATTATCTACGGCTTGTGCACACATAACAGTGTACAACCCGAACTTGTAAAGAAAGGACCCTGTGGTACGCTTCAGTGCCTCAATCCTGATATAAGGAGCGAAAGCTTCTTACTTTTGAGTAGAATTAATCAAAGTTTAAGTTTTCTTAAAATTCTGCTCAAAAGACAAGTATTTCACCTCAACAAGTATTCACTTGTTGAGGGGGAGCACTTGAAAAAAAAAAAATCATTGTTCTTAAAAACCAAAGTTCTTATTGGATTCTTCCCATAAGACTCAAAAAGCATATTTTAATCCAAAATTTCATCAAAAACAACATTTTATATGCTATTTTTGAGGGGGAGAATAAGTGATGATTAAAATATGGTTTTAGAATGTTGGAATCTCACAAGTGCTCGACTCAAGATATAACCCTCGAATTGACGATATCAAAAGTCAGTAATCGAAAAGACATGTCCTGGACGGGTAATAATTTCAAGCCAGTTAATCTGGTGATGTAAGCGTGTCTCGCAAAGGATGTGTCTAAGTAGAATGTACCGATTTCGAGAGATTTTCTTTGAATATGATCTGGACGGGTAATAATTTCAAGCTAGTCTATCTAGTGATGTAAACGTGTCTCGCAACGATCATGTTCATTGAAAATCAATCAATTCAAAAGTGCCAACTCTACCCAACATGTGCAAATTTAATTCTAACACTTACGAGCACATGTTAAGGGGGAGTATTTCTGAAAATCACAAAACTCTCAAAGTGTTAACAAAATATGTTTTCACAATTATAAACACTTTGAGAGATTTTTCAAAGTTTGGTATATGGCATCAATAGGATAGTCATGGAGTTATAAGGTGACTAAGGATTAGGAAACTGTCCTATGATCCGCCAGAGCCGGAGGGATCTACCCAGGGACAATCCCAATAGTTTAGAACTAGAAAGTCCTAGGTATGATTGAAAAAGGAAAATGAAATGAAAGGAGAAAGAAGGGGTTGAAGAATTAAAAAGAAAAGTAAAGAAAAAGGGTGAAAACAAATAGCCCTCCATATTGTTCAACCTTAGGGCAGACACCGGGTTCAATTCATAATCTACTGGTTGATTGAACATCACCGGTATTGAAGAACAAAGTCGTCATGGACCCAGTGACGCACTGCACTAACCTTCTAAGCCACTCAGGTGCCTCTCAAAAGGCATTTGTTTCATTTCACACGGAGAACCCTTCATTATCTATCAACCTCTCACTACGAGACGTGTTGATATTGAAAAAGAGGCACTCTGCTCCAAGCCTCCGACTACCAAACAAATGTGCACTTGAATTGAGTCTAGAGCCATGAGATACATCAAAGATCTCTTAGGTACACTTAGTATTACACTGTTGTTCTACATTATGGGCAACAGTTGTAAGATTTAAGAAAGTGTCCTTCGCAGATCCTAGCAATCTGCCGAGAACATTCTTGAGAGAAATCACTTATGTGATTATCAGTGATAGAATGGAAATCCTGCCAGGGTCAACATCAAACAGCCCTGACAGCAGGTCACTTCGGTAACTCCTTGTGGGTTACGCTTAGTGTTTGCTCCAAAACGGTCTACAGTCGTGGGGTGATCTCCAGCGACTCACCTGAATCATTGATTTACTTAGTAGATCTTGTAAGCCCTTTCGGGGGTAGCTGGTTCAGGAACGGTCTTGGCTAGGGTTAGAGAGAGTTTTCACACTATGCTGTTAACAATCTCTAATTCCGAACCTGTAAGTACCGGTTGTATTATTGCTAACTGTTTTCATGCAGAAACGAACAATGGAGACCTAGATTACCACCACATTTCCATCATGCTCATATCCTAAAGATACACTCTCACAAAGACTTAGAGATTACAAAAGTTAAAAGATCATAAAGAAAAGTCAAAGCACAAACGCTACAACCTTTCACAAGTCAAAGAATTACAAAAGTGAGAACCAGTTGGATAACGAAAGTCAAAAGATATATGAGCATGATGGAAACGACGACCATTGGAGAACGGCAGATCACTACCATATCATATCACATCACAATCAAGAACAAAGAACAAAGATTACAAAGACGTCAAAGCCAAAGAAGCAACGACGACGTCGAGCAACCTTGATGACCAATACTTAGGGGGAGATTGTTGGGAAACACGTTTTGTATTAATTCAAGTATTGATCATTATGTAATAGGTTGCTTAGGCCTTTAGGTTTGTATTAAGGCTAAGCTCATGTAGAAGGCCCATGAGCTATGTCTATTATCTATGTTTATTATGTAATAAGGGCTTGAAGCCCATCACCATGTAAAACACTATAAATACCTCCTCCCATCCAAGGGAGAAGGTTGGTTGTTTGGTTAATTGCATGCTTAACATTTCATTATTATGTGTGATCAAACCTCCCATCTCTCTCTCTCTCTCTAACTTTCTCTCTCTAGATCTAGATCTCATTTGTGATTAATCATAAGTAGCTTGTGTGGTAAAAATAAGTAACATCAGTACCCCTCGTTGATGTTCTAGCTGGAATGCCTGATGAGACGAAAAGTGTTACGCATTTAGGGGGTCATTTAAGCCCTAAGTCGTAATTTTATGATCAAATATTGCCTTAAATCGTTCCTGTTGTCATTTTAGGTACTTTGGAGAGGAAATCTGCAAAACATAGCATTTTGGACGTTTTTGGAGCATAAAAGTGAAGAAAACGACAAAGTCAAGAAATCAAGCTGGAACAGTACCTGACGGCGTCACACTCTACAAGGTGACGGCGTCACTCTTTGATGAAGAGGTGGATATCTACTTTGCACTTGACGGGCCAGAATGATTTTGAGGCATTTACACGTGACGGCGTCACGTGTTATTTCACCAAGGTGGTCACGCTTTAAGTTAAAGAGAGACGGCCCAGAACACTTTAGAACAAGACGGCGTCAAGGAACCCTAATCGCGTCGAGATGACGGCGTCACATGCTAAAGGGTGACGCAGTCAAGTTGTAAAATCTATATATACTTTTCTATTTTTCATTCATTCGTGTGCAATTTTAGAGAGCAACTTTGGAGAGAACTCTTGGTGTAAACCCTAGCACGAAATTCTGCACCTTTGGAGGGTTTCATACCCTTGTTTCTTCCATGTTTCATTGAAGATAAGTAATCAATTAATCATTCAATATGTCTATGTGTTGTTTGATTCTATCTTATGCTTGTCTTTTATTTAACATGTTAGGCTAGGCTTATTTGTGTTTGCTTAGATGTAATGAAACCTAGTTATTGATTATTGATTGATGGTTTATTATTAGTTGTTGTTGGGTGATTGTTTATCGATGTTAGGCTTAAGAAAACTGGCTAATCTCCTATATGGTAACATGCTTGAACGTCTTAAGAAACATGAATCGGATGTGTACTACGATTTTAATGGTTGTAATTAATGCATAAGTGACTACTAAGGAGGCCATGGTTCGGATACTAAACGTGTCGCCATAGGAAGAGGTAGAAGCTTATAGAGTTAGGGAAGATCGTACACGGCCCTACGACTGGTATTAAGGAATGCAACCCGTCACCCACGCAACTGTAATAAGCTTATCAATCAATAAAAGATAACTAGGGAGTAATGAAATCTAAGTAAACACGTTTCTCTCCAAATAGTTTTCTCATTTTATTTACTTGTTATTTTATTTTATTTGCATTTGTAGTTATTTGGGTTAGTTGACTAGCAACTAATTCCGCCCACTCTTCCAAAACCGAGATTTTTACTGCTTTCATAAAATATAAAAATACAAAAAGAATCATCCCTCACCTCTAGACCTAATTTAGATCATTTTCAATCCTAACGAACACTATTCCCTAAGTAGAACGATCAATCCCCCGGTACTTGCCACTACACTATACTACATCGGTCAGGTACACTGCCTGGTGGGGGTTGTAAGCTTCTCAAGATCCCTTGAGAGGTAAAACCTTTTGCATAGGTTGCAACCAACACGCATCAAGTTTTTGGCGCCGCTGCCGGGGAATAGTTATTGCTTAGGTTGAAATTTATTTTTATTAGGTCTACTCATTAGATTCCTTTCTAGTGAGATTTTTATTTTATTTTTATAGGTTTTCTTTAGTCTATCTTTTTCTTCGTTCCTTTGTTCGTAACCATTACCATCCGACATCATGGAAGGTGGTAATATCTTCGACCCAGTCAACCCACCACAACAAAACCCACCACACCCAAACCAACCTCCTAGAGCCCGCACTTTAGGAGAGTACTCCCGTCCTAGCCACTAAGGCTATCGAAACACCATTGAGCTCACTCAAAGAGCCAATGTGTCTCCCTTGCGATCTGACACCATCCGGTTGGTGCAAAGCGGATGTGCATTCCATGGACTTCGTTCCGAAGATCCAAATCAATACCTCAAGGATTTCCTTAAGATCGTAGATTCCATAGACCTTGATGTTGAAACTCGAGAGACGACCCGATTGTGTCTCTTCCAATTCTCTCTGCGAGACCAAGCTAGTCAATGGCTTGAGCGTCTACCCGCAGGATCCATCACCTCTTGGGATGATCTCACCACTCGTTTCCTTGCTAAATTTTTCCCACCGGGAAGAACCACCAAGCTAAGGAATGATATATTGATGTTTCAACAACGGCAAGGCGAAACCCTCTACGAGGCATGGACTCGATTCAAGGACTTACTTCAAAAAGTCCCTCATCATGGCATAGATCTTTGGCTCCAAGTCCAAATCTTCTATGACGATATCAATCTCTCCACGAGGCAAACCATTGACCAAGCAGCCGGTGGTAAGCTACGTGATCGAAGTGCGGAAGAATCATGGGAACTCATAGAAGATCTTGCTCTCTATGACAACGAAAGTTGGAATGATCCCCGTGATTTGAACAAAACGGTCAAGGCAATATCTTTGCCTTCGAACAATTCCAGCACTCCCGACCGTAGGATCATAGAACTTGAAGACCAAGTCAAGTTTCTCATGAAATCCTACGAAGCTCCTAAACCTTCAAGCCAAGTGAACAAAATCACTTCTTCGTGTGAATTATGTAGTGGTCCCCATGACACTCGTGATTGCATGGAACTCCCCGAACAAGCTTTTGCGGACTACACATCCTCGCGTACCGACGGAGCGGGAGACAAGTGGTACACTTTCAAACCCGAGCCAAACCCTTACGGTGATTCATACAACCTGGTATGTGCTTATTCACATACCTTTTATTTGCCAAATTAAGCCCAAAAAGACCAAAAACTAACCATAAATGCCAAAGATTGTGTGTTTTTATGTTTGTGATCGTGCAGGTACGGATATTTCATTTATGGACACAAAATCAAAGAAAACCCGACAAAACGAGCACGAGAGTGGAACGAGTCAAAAAGTCAAAGCTTGGAATCCGAAAGTCAAAGAAAAGCTCATAAAGTCAACATCAGTCCTTCATTTAATCAAGATTGTTAAGAATGGCCCTTGGAATTAATTTGAAGTAATGACAGAAGCAGCCCTTGCACTTTCAGATTATTACATCTTTGGTCCTTGACTATACTTATCAAATCCTAAATCCTAAAATACAAATTGCCTGGTCCAATAATATATCCTAATCCAAAACCCATTTCACCAAAAGCCCAACACCAAAGATAATATACCCGAGCCCATTTCCTTCGGTCTACATATAAAACCCACGGGTCAAGGTCAACTCAGTCAAACATCATAAAACCCACGGGTCAAGGTCAACTCAGTCAAACATCATAAAATATATTTTTAACCTTTCCCGCCCCCCTTTTCCCCAATTACCCAGTTCCCATAAACCCTAATTACCCCGTCCCAAAATTACCACCATTAAGGGCAATTGGGTCAAATCAGTGGACTTCTAGAAGGATCAGAGTATGTCAGACCTTGTCAGAAGCCAAGAAGCACACGGATGGACACATGGCAGCCAATCATTGGTCTCTACACGTCAATATACATGATCCAAGGGTGCTAATCATAGAGCAATGAGTGGGATATGATCTAAGGGCTCAGAGATGATCTGAAGAAGCACATATGCACTCGGATTGCCAGCATGGCATGCTACTCCCCTCACCTCTCTCTCGGCTTATAAATAGGACCTTTAGATAGCTCAATTGATGTAGTTTTTAATGTAATGTTACTCTGTCAATTTAATTTCTCTTGTAATTTCAATTTAATTGTAATCTCAGTTTAGTTTTAATACAAGTTTAATTCATTTTCTCTTATTCACTTTAAAGCTTAATTAGCTTATTAACTGTTTTCAATAGCTTATAACTTCTCTTATTCAGCTTTCAATAAGTTCATTTAAGTTTGCAAAAACCTATTTTCATTATTCCTGTTTTCAATTCATAAATCCAAAAAAATCTCAAAAATACTTGAAAAATATAAAAAAATGTTTTCATTATTTGTTTTCAGCTTATAATAAGCTCTTTCTAGTTACTTCAAGCTCATTTCAGCTGATATAGCTTGTGAGAGTTCATTTAGTAGCATAAATAAGTCAGAATATCAACTTATCTCTCTGGTCAACAAAAGTCAACTGAATTTCATTGGTTCTCTCTTGATGAATTGAAGACCCTTAGGACTTATAGAATTTTTTATGAGCTTAATATAAGCTCATCTGTTCTTATGGTACCTTTATTCAGCTGAGAGTATCATTGTGAGTTCTAAATTTCAAGTTTTACTTTAGAATGAATTTCATGATTTAAATAGTGTAATCTGTTGCTACTTGTTTACTTCTTTTTTGTTTGTTTCTGCTTTAAATTGTCTTAATATAGCTAAAATTAGTTGTGTTAAATCATTGCTTAGCTTGTTTCAACTAGGTTCTCTTATTTGATACTTTAACTGCATAATCTTTTATAGACCTGTGAATCTAAGTTTGTGATAATCATAGCTGTTGTTCATTATTAATATAGAATCTATTCTGGATTTATGAATCAGTATGATAATAGTTTAGGTGAATTTAAGCTTAGATTCAATAGTTGTAGTGCAAATCAATAGGTTCAGGGGTGTTTGGATTTACTTTGTTTCAGGGGTTAGAATTGTTATTTAGGAGTTTTATCTGCATAACTAGTTTCATATAGGTTAGAGTAGACTAGATAAAGCTTAAAGTGGTAGGTTATAACATAAAAGTCAAAAGTTGCTTCTAAATCTCTTAACTGCTTATGTAACTGTGAAATGGACTTGCTGATTTATTGATTCCATACAATTCATGTTTGTGTAAATGAAATCAGTGCATAAACCTAATCACTAAACACCTAGTAATAGATTTAGAAGTTTAAAATTAGATTTAGTCAAAGTTCATTTGCAAATAAAAAATCAGATTAGTCATAGTCATAGTTAAGTAGTTTACTCAGGTCAATTTTCTTAGCTTCAATTAGGTTAGCAATTGAGTTGTAGTGATAGGGCTTTTAGGAATTTTAGACTCTCAGTAGTATAAGCAAGCTTTTGCCCCCTTAAGTTTGAACATTAGAGCTTATTCAGACTGCTTATTTTAGCTTGCAAGTTGGTACTTTAGCCATGGTCTGCTGTTTTCATTAGGCCTGCAATTGTGCTTTATTACTTGTAACACTGAGCTTCTTTGTGCATTTTAAGTAGTTTCAAGCTTATAAAAGCACATTTCATTGTTCCTTGGCCTCTGGCTTATTTTAGCTCACATTTGCTTATTGTTTAGCTTATTGATAATTGCTCATTGTTTGCATTTAAGTGGTTTAGTGTTATATTCTGTCTGATTTAAGTTTTTCTGAGCTTATTTGAGTACCTTGTACCTTCTGAGTCAGTTTTAAACATTTTAGTGGTAAGTGCTTATTTATAAGCACTTATCCAAACTGCTTTTTAGGCCATTTAGCACTTCTCAGCTTATTTTTCCAAACTTTTTACTTTCAGTAGGCTTCATATAATATTTTAGATTTTCTGTTAAAATTCCAGATTTATTTGAGCTCATTTGCTATTTCTTTTTCATTTTTATAGATTTTAAATCATTTTTAATTCACAATAAATCAGAAAATACAAAAATAAATTTCATTTTTATTTCAAAAATAGTTTTCAGATTTATTAGATTTTTCAAAAATAGATTTGCATTTTTAAAGTTATTTTTCCATTTATTTTCATTTTTAATCATTTTAAATAGTTTTTAATTCATAATAAATAGATAAAAAGTCATAAAAATTTGATTTCTTTTTCCAAAATTATTTTTGAATATTTAGAATTTTTTAGAAATTTTATTTGAATTTTTAGGAGCCTTTTTCTTTAGTTTCACTTTTTAATTACGTTTTATTTTAGTTTACGTAACGTTTAGATCGCATTAATTGAAATATGTGCTTTACTTGCTTGTACCTTTAGCTTAATTAGTTATTTTTAATTGTTGTTTCATATATTGTAGTGTAAAATCCAAAAATCAACTTTTAAATCACTATTCACTTCACAATCACACGCACCGAACCGACAAATTCGCCGTCAAACCTTTGTTGGGAGAACGACCCGGGGGAACTCGTATTCGTTACGATTCCTTTGGAACGAAAACAAACATCACAACCCCTCTTGGAAAAATCACCCAAACCTTAGGTGGAAACAAAACCAAAACATGCCCCAAAACAACTCTTCCAATCCACTTAATCGTTTTCAACAAAACGGTTCATCCTCAAACCGTGCTTTCAACAACAATCCTTCCAACAACTATGGTAGTACCAATAATTTTGAAGGATTGATGTCCAATTTTATGGCATCTCAAGAAGCCCGTTTAGTTAAGTTTGAAGCCGACTTCAAACAAAAACAAAGCGAGATGACAAATAAGATTGACACTTTGTTGAAAGTTCTCAATGACCGAGACATGGGAGCACTCCCGAGTGACACGGTCAAGAACCCAAAACTAAACGTTAACGCAATCTCATCAGTTTCGTCTCCTAGTTCTTGTCCACAATATTATTCGGTCAACGCCATGAGCACGTGTTTCAAGCAAACCCAAGTTTCTCAAAGTGACCACGGAAATAAGATATCCAACACTAAATTGGTCAACAACATGGTCGAGACACATCCCACTCAAAACCTTGACGAAGAATTCAAGGAGCTCCACCTTGAACGTCCGGTTATTGATGTATTAGCACGTGCTCCTTACTATAATGCCCTTTTGGAAAAATACGAGAAGAAGCTCAAGTTAGGTGACAAAGGGACTGCTTTCGTTCAAAACAAGTTACCTAAGAAATTAGATGACCCGGGCTTATTTGTTCTACCTTGCAAGATCGGTAATTCGGAGGCTTATGATACATTAGCCGATCTTGGATCAAGCCTTAACTTACTTCCATTACCTCTTTACACCTCTCTTAAACTAGGAAAGCTTGAAGAAACTGAGGTAATAATAGGCTTAGCGGATGAAAGTGTAGCGTATCCGGTTGGAGTAGTAAAGGACGTGTTAGTACATATAGGAAGATTAACTATTTTAGCCGATTTCCACGTCCTTGATATGGTTAGTGACCCTACATGCCCTTTGTTGATAGGAAGAGGATTTTTAGCGACCGCTAGTGCTATGATTGATTGTAAGGAATCTAAGATAGCGGTGGGAGAAGGTGAAACTTGGTCGGTATATGATGTTAAGAAACATGCCTATGATATTAATGAGGAACCAACGCCCCATTGGTTAGATTTAAATAGGAGACCATCTAGATACGGACATTGGATTAATAGAGACTTCATAGGACCCCAACGCCCATTTTACCTAGATGGAGACTTTGTGAACCAAACACATACGATAGAACAACTCTTGGCTAAGGACACTGAATTGGACCCATTTGAAGATCCTCTAGTTTTTAGGAAGATGATTGATTTCCTAGGGGTTTTGCCAATTAACCTAGAAATGATTAAGTGGAAAGGTGAAGATGATAATCATAAATGGAATTGGAATAAACCACCTAAGGAAGGAAATGGGTCATGGCACATAAAGATGACATTATATGACCCGGATGGAGAGAAGTTTGAAAATATATACCGTACTGAGCGGACCAATAGGAAACTTCAAACCAAACTCAACCCTAAAGATGTCCTCGATGAGGAACTCACTTATATAGGGTAGAGCGACTTTGAGTCTAGCTACAAGACTCGTTAGTAAAGAAAAGCGCTTCTTGGGAGGCAACCCAAGTTTTATTTGCTTTGTTTGTTTGTTTATTTGATTTTATTTGCTTCCGTATGCATGTTTTATTTTTATTGTTTATGGTTCATGTTTCAAAATAATTTGTGAAAATGCTTTATTTTGTTTTTAACTTCGTTTTAACTACATATAAAGGTATTTTGCAAAAGATAAGTGTAAGGGAAATCTAAATTTGTTTCAAAGAACGAATTGAACATGAACGATAACAATGAAATATAAACATACATATTAGTATTTGTTTGAGTCAAATGTTTGTATCGAGTCATAATGAAGTTTTGCAGGAATTCCAGGAATTAAGGCATAGGTTTTTCCAAAAAATTTCCGGAAACTAAACATAAAAATTCTGTCAGATCATTTCTGACGACGTCAGGAGTTACAACCTGACGGCGTCAGGCTTATATTTTCTGAAAATTTTGCACGTTTTGTTTTTCTGCCGGAATTATAAAGTTTTGTTAAATCTTTAACTTATTGGTGTGTGCTTATTCACACACCTTTTTCTAGCCAAATTAAGACCAATACAGACACAAACTAACCATAATTGCCAAAGATATTGTGTTTTTGTGTTTGTGATCGTGCAGGAACGGATATTTCAGAAATTGGCACAAAACAGGCCAAAAAGGACAAAAACGAGCACGAGTTTGGAAAACGTGTCAGAAGCCAAAGCCGGGGAAGCAAATTACCATTTTTGAGCTCAGATTGTCAAAATATACCTTGGGGAATCACAAAATGCCAGAAATAGTCCTTGGACCAAAGTTTGCAGAATTGGCAAAAATGGTCCCTCAAGTTTCAAAGATTGACAGAATCAGCCCCTGAGCATTTGTTTTGGAAGAAAAGTCAACAAAGGTCCTTGGGAATTCAAAAGTTGTCATAAATGGTCCTTTGGTGAAAAGTTTGAAGAAATACAAGTTTGGTCCCTGAACTTTGCAAATTGGCAAAAATGGTCCCTGGAAATCTAAATGTGGAAAATAATCATTCAAGGGTTCTTATATTATTCAAACTTGGAAAAATTCACCCTTGTGATAACTTTGGGAGAATTACATTTTCAGTCCTTGATTTTCAGAATATTACAAATTTGGTCCTTATGATAATTATAAACCAAACGGATCCTTTGTATTAATAAAATCCAATCCAAGCCCAAAATCCAAACACAAACCCACAACACAACCATCAGCCCAACACCACTTCTTGGCCCAACTCCATACCCCGTTTATATTTTAAAACAGTCAAACCCACGGTCAAAACCACTCTCCCCCATCTTCCCTCCTTCCCTGCAAAACCACCTGGTTTTCCCTCCCACTTGGCCAAGCAACCATCACATCCCATCACCCCCTTCCATCATTTCTACCTAACTAAATAGGCCACAATAAATGCCACCACCCCCCCCCCTCTTGCAAGAAACGGCCAATTTAGCTTAAACCAATTTTCCCGCCAAAACAATTTCAATGGATAGGATGGGTTCTAGTCATCCAATGGCTAAGATTATTGGTGGGATATGATCAGAGGCTCAATGGAAACCCTAATCTCTCACTATAAAAGGAGAAAGAAGAAGAGAATACAATGTGTAGTTTTTTAGATTATTATTTAATGTCGAATTAGTGTAATATTAAGCATTAGTTGTTAAAATCACTTCAATTAGTTTGTAGTCAGTTCCATTAGTGAACTTTGATCCTTACTTAATAAAAAATTCAAGCATTTCAGTTCCAATTTAGCATTTGCAATTTAAATTGAAATTTCCCTTTTATGCTTTAACTATGTTTTAAACCTAGTTTACTGTTTCATAAGCTCACTTAGGTAGTTTAAATCCATAAATAAACCTAAAAAGTAAAAAAAAATCAGAAACAAATACTCACTACAGGGTACCTTTGCAATTGATTGGAGGCTAAGGAAGTTGCCAGTAATGGATATGGCAAGAAGGATTTTACCTAGCTTATCTTTGATAAGCTAGGAGCTTGTTGCAGCTTCAAGAGGTCCTAGTTTAGCTAGTGATAAAAGGTTTCACAATTTATTTTTCAGTTTTAAAGTTTTTAGTATATTTTGCATAATGTATGATTAGTAGGTAGAGTTGTGATTTGTAGCTTGTTACTGCTTATTTTAGCTTAATATAGCTTATTAGACCAGTTCTAGTTCATAGTATAAAGTTGTTGTCATATTCCAACACACTTTCATATTGACTGCCTATATAATCAAAATATTGAATTTTAGGTATTTGTGGTAGTTGTTGGTAGTTCTGTGCTTATTTGATCTTATTTCATCTTTATATAACCTTTTGAGTCAGTAATATAGCTTAAATAGCTCACTTGAATCAAAAAGCTCAAAACAGTCCTCTTAAAGGAGTGTTTGGAATTGCTGAGTATCTGGACTTAGAGAGTATTTGAGTGGCTATTTTTGGTTCCTGCATGCTTCTTTAGGTTTAAATAGGCTACTCAAGTCATTAAAGTAACAGGTCTGTAAGATAAAAGTCAAGATCATCCATTAACCTCACTTATGCAGTCACTGTTAGGGATTTAGGATCCATGATCACTCATTTCATTGCACAAGTTGTTAAAATAGGTTAAACTAGTCTTAGGATAGCTTAATACATCATATTAAGTCATTTAGGGGCATTAGAACTTCATTAAAGTCAACTTAGGACCTTAGATCAAAAAGTCAAAAATTTTAAGGTTTTCAGAATTCCAAGTATTTGCAAGATTTTTAGTTCATTCAATTCTAGGAGTTATAGACCAAAAGTTTGGGATTTTAGATTTTGTCAGCTTGTTAATCTTGGACTATTTTTATTTCAATTTTTAGAATTTTCTTTGGTGCTTATTTTACTGCTTATTTAGGCTTGCATGGCAAGCTTATGCCCTGCACCAGGTTCATGTATCATATTTCAAAACCCTTTGTAGTGCTTAATAGTGGACCCCACTTTTAGATTCTTGGTTTTTTGTAGAGCTTATTGGTCTAGCTTATTAGGTAACTGCTTATTCTGGATTCTAGATCATTTGCCCTTAGCTTATTTTGGTATGCTAATCACCACTGAGCACTCAGTATACTGAGCTACTCAGTGTGAATAGCCCATTTCATAAGCTCATTCTGAGCTTATTAGTGGACCCCAGTGCATGCTTATTGGCTTATTTAGAAGTATTTTGGGTTGGCTTATTGGATCTCACCTCCCTTTGGACCTCTGACCTCATTTGTGGGCCCAAAATAAGCCTGCATTTGGCCTTTAAGGCCTGTTTGGATTCTCAGATTTTGGATTTGCTTATTTTGCCTTCTCAGCTTATTCATAGTGCTTATCTGTGCTTTTTAGCTTATTTTGTATTCCCCTAAGTAGATTTTAGCTTTTTCTTTCTTTAATTCAGCCTTGTAGCTTATTGAGTTAACTTTTAAGTTTCTAAATTCTCATTTTAAGCAAAAATCATAACTGTTGAACAAATAAGCCCTCAAATAGCTTATTTATGATTTTTGGAAAAGTTGATTTCACAAAAGTCTCTCATTTTTAGTAGTAAAATAGTTTTGTAAAAGAAAAATCAAGAAAAACCAATAAAAAAATAAGTGATAGTTTCTATTTAAGCCATTTGGCTTATTTTCTGCTTTTTCAATAAGCACTTGCATGTTTTTCTATTTTTCCCAAGTTCCTGTTTCCTTGTAGTATTTTTGTAAAAATATTCATATTTTTCTGTTTTCATTTAGTACTTTTAATAATTAATCTTAGTTTAATTAGTTTTAATTAAAAAAGTAAAAAGAAAATCAAAATCAGCTTATTAATAAGCAATAGTACTTTTTTTTTAATTTTCCTAGGTTTGAATTATCAAAAAGTATTTTTAGAAAAGTTTTCATAATTTTTACTGTTCATTTGCTATTTTTCTTAATTAATTTAATTTAAATAGATTTTAATTAATAATTAAGTAAATAATATTTAAATTAGGCTATTTATAATTTTTATAAACTTTTTATAATTTTATAGGATTCCTGTGATGGTTAATTAGTTTTGTAAAAATTTCCATAATTTTCTAAGTCATTTTAGTATTTTTGGTAATTTAAATTAGTTTAAATTAATTATTAAATAGTTTTAATTAATATTAAATAATAAAAAAAGCAAAAAAATAATTTTCTTTTTTATCAAATTTTCTTTTAACATTAAGTTTGTAAAAAAGTCATTTTCACCCCCTTAGGATTATTTCTGCTTTAGTTTCCCTTTTTCCCCGTTCGTGTTTACGTTTGTTTTAAATTTAATTTACGTTTCTAGGTTTTAAATTCGTTTCTGATTTATCTGCTTTCCAGTAATTGTTAATATTGTTAATCTGTCTTATTTTAATTTATATCTGCTTAGTGTAACAAAATCCAAATCATATTCTTGTTACTTTCCCTTAATCACTGAATTCAATAAACGTTCGAAAACACAATTTCAATCCTCGCTGGGACATAACGACCCGGGAACACACTGTGCTTACACCGAATCATAAATTGATCTCTCCTCTCCTAGTTTGACTACTTTGACCATCAGTTGGTTGAGTGGTTGAATCAGGAGGAGTCAAATTTTGGCGCCGCTGCCGGGGAGGTTGTTGCGTGTTTTTAAAACATTTAGCAGTTTAGTGATTTTTCAAAACCCTCCCTGTACAAATTTCACACCTTTGTAAATTTTTGTAAAAATCTTAATCATATCAAAAAAAGTCATCAACACTTCTCCTGAAGTGTTAGCAACACCAAAAAAAATCAAAAACAACAAAACAGATCGTGAAGTTAAATTACTTCGTATTCTTTAAGATTACAACCTGTACAGGTGGTTTAAGTAAGTTCTGACATTAAATTGCGAACTGAATAGAGATCCATTCTTCTCTTACGCCACCCTGCGAGTAGTCTTAAAGGAACGATTTCGGTTAACGAATCGATTCCAAAAATATATCCAAAAGTTTTTTCACACACACACCCACAAAAAGCCAAAAACATTTTCTGTTTTCTTGTTTAAATAAATACATAAAATACATTATCGAGAACCAAGACAGAATACTACCTAACTGGGGGTATGACCATAATAAGTTCCCAAACAAAAGATTAAAACTTGCCTCTGTATCCTTGTGAATTAGTGTACCTTTTTCAAAGAAAGCCATTCATATTGTGATTATTGGTTTAAGTTCTGTTGTTTTGCCTCGGTCTTGATTTAATTGATTTTGTTTTTAGTGCATGCGCACTCGTTCGCAAGAAAGGCGTAATCGTCAAAGAAACGTAACTGAGTTACGTACAATCATTGAAGAACCCGTCATTAACATGGACGACGAGCCCCCACAACCTCCTAAGGAGGATGACCCAGCTCCCGATCTCCGAACGATGGAGGAGTTGTGTCAGCCTACCATGCAAGGGAGGGGAGGACCCATTGCACCACTCACTATTGGAGCCACAGATTTTGGACTCAAGCACCACATGATCTAGCAAGTCCAGAATTCGTGCCAGTTCCACGGTTTACCCGGTGACGATGCAAACAAGCATCTCGATAAATTTCTCACCGTCACCCAGAGTATGAAGCAGAATGGTGTCACCGAAGACGGCCTTCGCTTATATCTCTTTCCATATTCTCTCACTCATCATGCTACTGCCTGGTTTGATCGTCTTCCTAAGAATTCGATCCATACTTTTGATGAAATGGTTACCAAATTTTTAGCAAAATATTTCCCACCATCCATGGTAACAAAATTGAGAAATGATATCAGCAACTTTAGACAGCTTCCCGACGAGTCCTTATTTGAGGCATGGGAACGCTATAAACTTGCAATCGATCGTTATCCTAATCACAACATGCTTCTTGTCACCATCATAGATACCTTCTACAATGGTTTGACACTTCGACATCGTGACACGATCAATGCTGCTGCCAGTGGGACCTTTATGAAAAGGACCCCCGAAGAGTGCTATGATCTAATCGAGAACATGACTGCCCACCATAATTTTTGGGATTCCTCCATTGAGAGGAATGATTCATGTAAATCTGTCACTCCAGCTTCAAATGAAATAGCTGCTCTCACCAAGAAGCTTGATGATTTATCCACTGCGGTTTTGCGAATGCACCAGACGAATAAAAATCATCAAGTTAGAGCTGTTAGTCAAAGTTGTGAAACGTGTGGTGGTCCACACCCATATACTGAGTGCCCAGCCTCCGGTGGCTTCACTCCTGAGAACGTTTATGCTACTCAAGGTTCCTACAACACGGGGGGTAACTCTTACCAACCACAAGGGGACCGTAATCTCTTGAGCTATCGTTCCAACAATTATCTGGGACCACCCGATTTTAATCAGTCTCAAAACCAAAATGCTCAAAACCGGAACCAAAATTTCCATCAGAATCAGAACCAAAATCGAATGAACCAAGGTTTCCAAAACCAAGGGAATTTCAATTCTGGTCAACACCAAGGTTTTCAAAACCAAGGAAATTTTAATCGTAATCAAGGTCATCAGGGTAATTACAATCAAAGTAATTTTCAGGGAAACAATTTTCAAGGGAATAACAACCAAAATCAAGGAAATTTTCAAAACAACCGTGTTCAAAACTTTCCTAACCAAAATCAAGCTGTTGTTCAACCCCAATCTTCCTCCGATGAGTTGTTGAAGCAATTCATGAAATCACAAGAGGAAACAAATCGGTTATTGTTCAGCCAGATTTCTGAACTTAAGAAGTCTTTAAATGATCGACCTTCGGGCTCAGGAACGCTTCCGAGCAACATGATCGTCAACCCGAAGGGCGATGCTAAGGCGATCACAACCAGAAGTGGTGTTTCATACAACGGACCCGCGATTCCTTCTACCTCTTCTTCTCCTCCCAAGGTAGTGGAACGTGAACCTGAGGTGACAACGGACAAGGTGCAATTCTCTAGCCCACGAAGTACCGCACACGTCCAACCTCAAATTGTCCTGAAAACCACACCCAAAGTCGTTTTTGAACCTCAAGAAACTCACGTTGAGATTCCTGAAGTTCCTGTCCCTAAATCCAAACCTTCTATACCATATCTATCACGTTTAAATGAGCAAAAGCTCCGTGAAAAGGCTGGTCATCAAATGGAGAAATTCTTTCAAATCTTTCAAGATTTGCATTTTGACATAAGCTTTGCGGATGCTATCATTCTGATGCACAAGTTTGCATCAACAATCAAGAACTTGTTAAATAACAAGGAAAAACTCTTTGAGATGGCAAAAACTCCACTGAACGAAAACTGCTCTGCAGTTCTGTTGAAACAGCTTTCCGAAAAGCTGGAAGATCCCGGGAAATTTCTCATTCCTTGTACTTTCCCGGGGATGGTTGAATGTTTTGCCTTATCCGATCTAGGTGCAAGCATCAACCTGATGCCTCACTCAGTCTGGAAGAAACTGTTGAACCGGTGAACACACTCCTTGTGTTAGTTAGATACTTTGAATGATATTAATAAGCACGTGGAATTTACTTATTAGTATTTAGAAGATTTGTTTAGTATGTTGTAATTGAGTGAGAACAGTTGTATAATGAACACAAAGGTTTAAACAAAACGATTAGCTTCAATATTATTAATGATAATAATACGAGTGATCTGCTATCACTAGGGTTACACCTTGAAGCTCTTAATGATACGTATATGAGTTATATCTAAACCCTAATCCTAGGATCTCCTTTTATAGGACAAGGAGTCCTTTACAAGATAAGCATAAAACTAACAATATAGAATATACACACAATCTATTCTATACTTATCAATATTCGATTACATAACAGTTATCTCACTAGCAGTGGTAACAATCTGTACTAGCAGTGGAAATGAGTTTCCACTGTTAGTGCATTCTTCAGCAGTGGTTATCCATAAGCAGCCGTGGTAACTGTTTTATTCCCAACAATCCTCCCCTAAACTTGTGATTTCTGTGCAAATCAACAAGTTTCTTCAAATGATCAACTTCCAAGAGGATAAGGGGAATTCTGCCAAACACATCATCTTCTCCTTAATGATTGTAGTTCTCTGCTACACTGCTCAGATATTCTTTGAAGCAAATTTTCAATCTCCTCAGTCTTTTCTACACACCTTAGCTTTGCAGAAAGCATAACAGTTAGAACTCCAGGTCTGAGTGGATATTCTTTTTCTGCAAACATAAATACATCAACACCTTCTTGTGTAGAAACATGGTGAATACTACAAGAGTCATAAAATTTCCAAAGTGTTCTTGAATCATAAGCTTGAAACTTCCAAAATCTGTCACTTGGATCAGGTTCATATAATCTTTGAAGTTGAACCCATAACTCTTTCTCTTTAACATCTTGAAGTGTATCAGCATTCTTTCTATCTTTCACCATTTGCCACAAAGTATCAAGATCACTTCTGTCACATGCTCTGATAAGATCTTCAAATTGTATAAAAGAAGATGTTTCACCACCTAGTCTTGTGAGCTTCCATGTTGATGCAAAATTCTCATCTATGTGAATCTCCCAGTCAACTATTGGATGTCTGACTTGCAGTGGTTCTGGAAAGAAGTCTTCTTCTACAATTATAACCATACCATTCAATTGTTCTTTTGTAAGCTATTGAGGTTCTTCAGTTCTTGATTTCTTAGCTCTACTAGATTCCATATACTCTGCATGCCTTTTTGTAAACTCAGCTTCCTTTTCTGAACCTATAGATGCAAAGCTTTTATCACTTTTGTAGACTCTATAGTAGATACTTTCAATTTCATCATGTGTTTTTCCTTTGAACTAATGCATCTTCCATCCTCCAACATTGCAGCAATATTTCTTCATTTCTGCAATCACTTGTGCTTTGGATGGTTGCCTTGGCTTCTTTTGAACCTTTTTGATAGAACTTATCATATCTTGAAGTGCTTGCTCATTCTGAATCTTTATAAAATCTTTTATTTGAGCTGATATTTGCTCATCAGTTAAACTTTGATCTGCAACTAGCTCAATAGCCTTCTTCTTAACCACTGGATTATTCTTAATCATATACTGAACTCCATCCTCAGTTAATACATAAGTGAATTCTTTAGTATTTTCTTTATGAATAGTAGATGGAACAGTTGAAATTGGAACAGTCATTTCCAGTCTGTCTAACCTCTTAGCCTCCATAAAACTTGCAACATCCAATTCATCTTGTCTTTTCTTCATTGCAATTTCATCTTCTACCATCTTTCTTGCAGTTTCAGCATCATGATCAATCTGAGCTTGTTCTCTTGCTGAAATCTTTCTATGTATCACAATATCATCAATCACCATTGTAGCTTTTCCCTTTTCCTTCCTTATTCTTTCAGATTCTTCCTCTGCAGTGGTAAAAACTTGAGTAGCAGTGGGAACTTCTTGAGTAACAGTGGGAACTTGCTTTTGTGATTGTAGTAGTGGTTGAACTTCCAAATCAGGTATTTCAGCAGCATCAATAATTTCCTTCATTTGCTGTTGAGGAATATCTTGCTCAGAACCTTGATCCTCTCCAATAGGTTCATCAAAACCTAAATCTTCAACTCCAAAATTTGCTTCATCAAACACCAGTTTCCTCCCCTCAGTTTCAGAATTTGTTTTCCTCCCCTGTTTGGGAGAATTACCCAGATCAGCATCTTGTGACTCTGGTGAGGAAAGAACAATCTTTGCAGATCTTTTCTTTTGAAGACCTTGAACTTCTTCCTTCGAAGTAGTAAGCTCAGCTTGCAATCCTGCAATCTCCTTAGCATGTTGCTCCTTTATATGAACCAAATCTTTCTCCAAAGTAGCAACTTTCTTTGACAAAATGGTACATACTTCCATCAATTCCTTGAGTGACCCACTACCCTCATCACTTCCAGCTGTGTAACCTGCTGAGAGAGGTGAATCATGGGGCAATGGCTCAGTTTCCTCCCTAGCAGGACTAGGAAGTACTCCTAAATCTCCACTACTTGGACCTTCACCAAAAGGTTCAGATACATGAAGTGTTGAAATGGGAGGAGTTGGCTGTTTTTGCCTCCTCTCATATGTGTGAGTAACAGGTGGGGTGTATTGGATGGATGGAACAGTTATTGTGGGTGTGTGATGGGGTACAACTGGGATTGCTGCTGATGCGCGGTTTTGTAACCTTACAACAGGTTTTACCTCTCGAGGGATCTCAAGAGGCTTACAACCCCACCAGGCAGTGTACCTGACCGATGTAGTATAGTGTAGTGGTAAGTACGGGGGATTGATCGTTCTCCACAGGGAATAGTGTTCGTTAGGTATGAAAGGCTACTCTAATTAGGTCTAAGGGTTGAGGAAGATTCTTTTTATGTTTTTATATTTTTATGAAAGCAAGTAAAATCTCGGGTTTGAAGGAGTGGGCGGAATTAGTTGCTAGTCAACTAACCCAAATTACTACAAATGCAATAAAATAAAATAACAAAATGAAAATGTGGTGAGAAACTTATGTGTAGAGAAATGTGTTTACTTAGATTTCCTTACTCCCTAACTATCTTTTACCGGTTAATTAGTGTGTATTAGTCGCGTGGATGACGGGTGTATTCCTTAATACCATTCGTGGGGTGGCGTACTTACTTCCCCAACTCTACAAGCTCCTACTTCACTCCTATGTCGAGCCGGCTAGGAAGCTCCTAACATTGGATCACTAGAATTCGCTTGTGCATTAAATACAACCATAAAAACCTTTAGTACGCGTTTGGTTCATGTTTCTTAAGACGTTCAAGCAAGTTACCGAATAGGAAGTTAGCCAGTTTTCTTAAGCCTAACATAGATAAACAATCATCCAATACAACTAATAACACACTAACAACCAATAATCAATAGCTAGGTTTCATTAGATCTAAGCAAACACAAGATAAAATTAGCCTAACATGTTAAACAAAAGACAAGCATAAGATAGAATCAAACAACACATAGACATATTGAATGATTAATTGATAACTTATCTTTCAATGAAACATGGAAGATCTCAAGGCAAAAAGCCCTGAAAAAGTAGCTAAAATCGTCTTAGGGTTTTATCCCAAAATTCCACACACTAAGCTCTCTCCAATGACAAAAAATTAGAAAACTATATATAGATTTTTGGATCTGACGGCGTCACCTTATGGAGTGTGACGCCGTCACCTCGCCGCTTTTAGGGTTCCCGGATGACCTTCTTGACGCCGTCCCTCTTTAGCTCTTCAAAAATCCATTCTGGCTTATCAAGGCTTGACGCCGTCGAACCTTGAACGTGACGCCGTCCCCTTATGAATTAAGCCGTGACGCCCTTGATCAACTTAAAGCGTGACGCCGTCAGAATTCCATGCCATTTTCACTGGCCCGTCATGAGTAAATTTCACGTCCAACTTTTCTTGCCAAGGCATGACGCCGTCCAGAGTAAAGTCTGACGCCGTCAAGAGTAACTTTTAGCCGATTTTTGAGACTTTGCCGTTTTCTTCACTTTTATGCTCCAAAAACGTCCAAAATGCCTCCTTTTCCAGATTTCTCCTCAAAAGTACCTAAAATGGCAAAAGGAACGATTTAGGGCAATATTTGATCAAATAAATACGATTTAAGGCTTAAATGACCCCTTAAAAGCGGTACACTTTTCGCCTCATCAAATACCCTTACACTTGAGATTTGCTTGTCCTCAAGCAAATGTGCTTTTATTCTAATCAAAATACAAGTTAGGGGTCATTTAACGCAAACATAAAAGTAATTATAACAAATATTCGTTCCACTTCAATCATAATAAGCACGGAGATTACAAACTAGCACCTCACAAGTAGTGTTTAGATACTCACATCTCTCAAGTGTAATTAAAATAAATCTCATAAATGAAAACGGATAATATCTCTCACTACCTGTCATAGCAAATAGATTACCATAGGCTTGGGAAAGGATCGAAAACCTCCTCCACTAGGCGTAAGCACCAAAGATAAACTATCAAAGAGGGCTTTTAAATGGGTTATAACGTTAGGTGTAGGGAAAAGGAAAACACGGTTTTGTTGGATAAAGGATATTTTACTGGTGGCGAGTTAAAGATCTTGATCAATTACATGTACTATACAATGTTGCTAAGCCAAGACTAGACTCGATCTTAAGCTAGAAACGAAATAACAAAATAACAAAAACATAAAACAAACATAAAATGAAACGGGATGGTAGTCCGTATGTTTTTTCTATTTTTCATTTTCTCATTTTTTTGTGTTTTTCTTGATTTTTTTTTTTTTTTTTTTTTTTTTTTTTTTTTTTTTTTTTTTTTTTTTTTTATACACTTTTACCCTACCATCCAAAATAATACATCATAGGGGCGTTGCATTCCCCTTACACTTGAATTTTTACATAACTTTACAAATATTAATCTAATGACTCGAATTAAGATAATTGAAGAACTTGGAGTACTTTTAAAACATTTAGCACATATGGGGGTAATAATTGATGTTCTTCCCCATTACTCCATTATACTAGTACTTTACCCATGAGTCCCAATCGTCCCAAAACAATATGTACAAGGATATGACTCGACTTAGCAACCATGTAATCAACTAGATAATTAACTTGGGTTTAAACAAATGTTGTAACAATAATGCACTAAAAATGAGTGCATACAAGGTAGGCTAAGGCGATTTGGGTGTACATTTTAGTGGGGTGTAACAAATTCTTCCTTTAAGTAAAATGCTTAAAGGTCGAAACGAAAAGATAGGCTCTGAGGGGTGTACTAGGGGTATCGTGTACTAAAAATGAGTACAACGCAAAGGGTGTGGGAGAATTACTTGACCAATGTAGCCAACGTAATTATAACAAAAACACAGGTGTAAAACAATGGGTTAATCCTAATGCCTCTTATCATGTAGTAAATCTAACTACACGAATGTAGTCTCACTTGTGGCCTCGGAATGGTCCTAACGCAAGTTCTAGAATCTAAGTGCTACCGGTACACACATCATAGCATAAATGCTTTTCCTACCAATTCTAGGGGCGAACCTCACATATTTGGGGGGAAAATTTTTTTAGTGGTACGGTTTTTGTGCTAGTCATATAACTCCTATCCATGAGACGCTCATTAAGATCAAAGTTTCACTCTTAAATGTTGTAAAAAATTTTAAATTTGGCACTAAAATTGCCCTAACAGGTATTTATCTCAGTTTTATTACACATCTTCCATTAAACAAACGAAAAATCAAGCGTAATAGCATTCTCTAAAGTATCGTACTTTTACCCCCCCTTACACTTAAGATGAACATTGTCCCCAATGTTCAAATAACAAGATGTAAAAGTAAATAAGGTAAAAGAATGAAATCAAATACTCCCCTGATTCGCTCGGTGGATATGAAGTAACATGGTTAGATCTTCTTCCAAGGTAATGTTGATGCTTCAAGACTAAAGCAGCGCCAAAAGCTAGATTCCACATACATCTCCTTGTCCAAAATAACCTGTTAATCCTGAGAAAACAAGCAAGAAAAACCAAAGCATCAAACCGAACAAAGACAACTCACAACTAGGTGTAATTCCAGACTTAGAAATAAAACAATAAAAGATATAATGCTTGCGGAATGAATGTTTTGCAGGTTCCTGGAGTTTATAAGTTAGAGATTTAATAAAAACTTTTTATGAAAACAAAACTTTCAAAAATTTCAGAAAATTAAAACCTGACGCCGTCAGGTTGTAAGGCCTGACGCCGTCAGAAATGATCTGACAGAATTCTCATGTTAAGTTTCCGGAAAATTTCTGGAAAAACCTATACCTTACTTCCTGGAATTCCTGCAAAACTTCATTATGACTCGATACAAGCATTTGACTCAAACAAATACTAATATGCATGCTTATATCTCATTGTTATCGTTCATGTTCAATCTTGTTCTTAAAAACAAATTTGGATTTCCCTTACACTTATCTTTTGCAAAATACCTTTATATGTAGTTAAGACGAAGTTAAAAACAAAATAAAGCATTTTCACAATTTAGTTTTTAACATGAATCAATAATAATAAAAATTAAACACACATACGGAAACAAATAAAATCAAACAAACAAATAAATAAACACACAAAGCAAATAAAACAAATAAAGCTTGGGTTGCCTCCCAAGAAGCGCTTTTCTTTATTAACGAGTCTTGTAGCTAGACTCAAAGTAAGGCTCATCTAGTGTCGCTTATGCTCACATATCCGAGTGTGAGCCATCTAATTGTTGCCTCATCTTTCTTGTATTCATCATTCAGCTCCAAACATCCATGATAGTATCTCTTATTTTTCTCATGTGGATATTTGAGCCCCTTCCTCTTATCATTCTCACTTAACAAGTCGATAGGCATAATTCTATTGCAAGATTCAATGGGGTAGTTCTTAAACCTAGGATGTGCTCGGGGCATTTGATAGACAAAATCTTCATCCCCATCCGAGAATGTAATTAACCCGTCCACAAGTTTTTCGTCAAGGTTGGTCAACCTTTTGAAGGGTTCTCCAAAAATGACTTGGGTTAATTTGTCATCGATAAATTCTCCTAAGTTCTCCATAACCATAAAATCCACCAAATACACAAAACTTCCAACGAATACGTGCAGTGGCTCAATCCTAGCAACAATGTTATCCCCTTGATATTCTAGCTCATCTACCATGATTTTATTATAATTAGCGCGAGAGATAATGTTCATAGGTAAAGATGAGTTAAGGTAAGCATAAAAATCATGATAACCAATCTTACACGGAAATTGCATGTTAAAGAGGCTATCCTTTTCGATCTTAGTCCTAGGGTCAACATACTTAAAGGGATCAATTTCCTCTTTTCCCCATCCCTCGTTAACTACTTCTCCATCACCGGCATCCTCATCGGAGTCTGAGTAGTAAAATGGACTAACATATTCATTCTCATGGTCAGACTCCTCCATCTCAGAATTGTTACCAAAGTGGTGGTCGGGTGAAAGGTTGTTGTTTTCTACGATGGGGGCGGGAACGGGTAGTTGAAAGTTTGCACGGCGAAAAATACGAATAACAGGGATCAAATGACCAATGTTACTCATGAGGTAATTGGAAGGTATCACAAACAAAAGCACAAAGAAATAAGATAGACTAAAGAAAATCTAGAAAAATAAAATAAAAATCTCACTAGAAAGGAATCTAGTGAGTAGACCTAATAGAAATAAAAATTCAACCTAAACAATAACTATTCCCCGGCAGCGGCGCCAAAAACTTGATGCGCGGTTTTGTAACCTTACAACAGGTTTTACCTCTCGAGGGATCTCAAGAGGCTTACAACCCCACCAGGCAGTGTACCTGACCGATGTAGTATAGTGTAGTGGTAAGTACGGGGGATTGATCGTTCTCCACAGGGAATAGTGTTCGTTAGGTATGAAAGGCTACTCTAATTAGGTCTAAGGGTTGAGGAAGATTCTTTTTATGTTTTTATATTTTTATGAAAGCAAGTAAAATCTCGGGTTTGAAGGAGTGGGCGGAATTAGTTGCTAGTCAACTAACCCAAATTACTACAAATGCAATAAAATAAAATAACAAAATGAAAATGTGGTGAGAAACTTATGTGTAGAGAAATGTGTTTACTTAGATTTCCTTACTCCCTAACTATCTTTTACCGGTTAATTAGTGTGTATTAGTCGCGTGGATGACGGGTGTATTCCTTAATACCATTCGTGGGGTGGCGTACTTACTTCCCCAACTCTACAAGCTCCTACTTCACTCCTATGTCGAGCCGGCTAGGAAGCTCCTAACATGGGATCACTAGAATTCGCTTGTGCATTAAATACAACCATAAAAACCTTTAGTACGCGTTTGGTTCATGTTTCTTAAGACGTTCAAGCAAGTTACCGAATAGGAAGTTAGCCAGTTTTCTTAAGCCTAACATAGATAAACAATCATCCAATACAACTAATAACACACTAACAACCAATAATCAATAGCTAGGTTTCATTAGATCTAAGCAAACACAAGATAAAATTAGCCTAACATGTTAAACAAAAGACAAGCATAAGATAGAATCAAACAACACATAGACATATTGAATGATTAATTGATAACTTATCTTTCAATGAAACATGGAAGATCTCAAGGCAAAAAGCCCTGAAAAAGTAGCTAAAATCGTCTTAGGGTTTTATCCCAAAATTCCACACACTAAGCTCTCTCCAATGACAAAAAATTAGAAAACTATATATAGATTTTTGGATCTGACGGCGTCACCTTATGGAGTGTGACGCCGTCACCTCGCCGCTTTTAGGGTTCCCGGATGACCTTCTTGACGCCGTCCCTCTTTAGCTCTTCAAAAATCCATTCTGGCTTATCAAGGCTTGACGCCGTCGAACCTTGAACGTGACGCCGTCCCCTTATGAATTAAGCCGTGACGCCCTTGATCAACTTAAAGCGTGACGCCGTCAGAATTCCATGCCATTTTCACTGGCCCGTCATGAGTAAATTTCACGTCCAACTTTTCTTGCCAAGGCATGACGCCGTCCAGAGTAAAGTCTGACGCCGTCAAGAGTAACTTTTAGCCGATTTTTGAGACTTTGCCGTTTTCTTCACTTTTATGCTCCAAAAACGTCCAAAATGCCTCCTTTTCCAGATTTCTCCTCAAAAGTACCTAAAATGGCAAAAGGAACGATTTAGGGCAATATTTGATCAAATAAATACGATTTAAGGCTTAAATGACCCCTTAAAAGCGGTACACTTTTCGCCTCATCAGCTGCACCTTCACCCTGTACCTGTGCAATCTTAGCAAGCATTTGAGGAAAAAGTGGTTTAAATTCCCCATTCCATCCCTGTGAAGCCTTATCCAAATTTTGAAAAACCTTTGGCTTAAGACAGGGAGTTTTATAAACTCTTTGGTGGGGTTGCAGTGGAAATTCATTTAACACTGCTTGCACAAATCTTGGATACATCAAAAATTTATAAGAACTCTGTACATTGCCAACCATACTATTAAAAATAAGTTTTGAAAAATTGAAAGTCCTATCTGTGGCCAAACACACTAAAGGATAAGCCATGGTTGAACTAAATTGTTCATAAGGAGTTTTCTTAGGACTTAGGCAATGTAACAAAGTATGTATCAAAAATCTCCAATGGGGACAAAAACATCCCTTTTTAAATGTAACCTTTTTATCAGATGTATCATACCCCATTGTTGAGAGATGTTCAAGAATTTCTGGAACAGGTAATGTGATGATACCATTAGAATCATCCAATTAGAGAATTCTCCTCAAGGAAGATTCAGTAACATCAATAGTTACCTCATCCACTGTGGCTCTTAGAGCATCCACAGTTTCATGTGTGTCTCCATCTTCAATAGTGATGGCCTCAACAGAGTGCCAAAACTGCTTGATTTGAGAGACATAGATTGTGAGATTTAAAGTTAAAGCATACCTTATATGGGTGGTATTGAGAAAGTCCACAATCTCATGAAAAACAGGGCCACTCTTTTCATCAGACTTCTGCAAGTAAGCCACTTGGTTGTGTTCATCTACAAACTTCAAAGATGCCATAGAATTATGTGATAAAAGAATGATCGTGTGAAGTTTAATTGAAAAGATAACAAGCCGATTGAGAGAATAAGGAGATACAGCTAGGGTTTAGATTAAATACGCAGTGGAAATATATTTTAAGAAAGTAAATAAGATAAGAATAGAAAATATAATTCCCTTAAATATATCCCTAGAAGTATGGTAAAACGGTTAATCTCAACGGCTAGTTAAAATAATTGTTACTGACACAACAGTTGTAACGGCTAGTTCACCAGTGGAAAATTTTGTACTAACAGTGGTAACTGTGAACTAGCAGTGGTAATTTTTTTTTTACAAAAGTTCTAAGAGCAGTGGTAAAATTGAATATGAACTGCTCTTATCATAGTTTTTAGCAAACTACCAGCTATCAACGGATTTGATATGTCTTTACCACGAGCCGTTTGCTATGGACTAGCCAACTCTTAATCATAAGAATATGGTGAGTTGATGATCATATAGTTTTTGGTAAACTATCAACCATAAACGGATTTGAGTAGTCTTTACCAGTAGCCGTTTGCTCTGGACTAGTTGATTCTTATGTGGATTAGACATGGTGAATCAATAACCATTTGTTGTGTATCTCAGTTATACACCTTTTAAGATCAAATCCCAGCAAAACTTTGCTAATGTACCTGCATGAGTGAATATATAGCCAAAAGTATTCAAACCAAGATAAGTAAAAACAAATAAACTTTTTGACCAAGTTACTGTTTGAAAATATCTTTTTATGGTCAACCCGGTATAATAAAAATCTTTCCAAAGTTAAGCTACCCACCAACCAAAAAGTTAATTGCAATTAATCCTTTTGGGTAGAAACTTAGGGTTAACCAAGGCCTATATAAACAAACTTATGCATAAAGCATACACACATCAAACATATTAGCACCAAACATATTATCAAATCGATCAACAACACAATGAGCTCCAAGCCTGACATTATTAACATCTCTTCAAGCTCATCCTCTTCTGAATCAAAAGATTCAGGTTGGGCAAATTACTTTCCTCCTTGTGCTACTTCTTCTTCCACTAAAAAGACAAGAAGAAAAACTAAATCACCAAGCTCGTCTGATGATCTGTCTCCTCCTTCATCCTTTGAGTATGAATCAAGCTCCTCTGATGATGATGAGGCATTCAATTTTGCAGAGGAGTTGCCAAAAGCTTTAACAGTGGCAATATCAACAGCAGTGGCAAACATGAAGAAAATACCATTGCCAGAGAAACCTGCACAAAATCCAAAGCCTCCAAAACAAGTGTTGGGTCTTCCTGCTCCAAAGCTGTGGATGGCTATGGAGAACCAAGCAAAAGGTGTCCATAAATCTATTCCAAGTTTCAAGGGAAAGGGGAAGAAGCCAATGGAGTAGTCTGCTTTAGGTGTCTAGGTTGTGTTGTGTTTGTTAATGTCATGTTTGTTGAAGTCTTTTGATGTAATGTTCCACGTCAGATGTAATGAAACGTTTTACTTTAATAAATAAAGTTTCCAGTTTCACTATACATGAAATTGTCAGTGGTAACTTGTCTTGCTGCAAAAAGTGTTAGTGGACAAAGTAATATACAAGAATATGCAAACAAATATTACAGATAACAGTACAAAAATCCTCCCCTCAACACAAAAAAGTATTAGACATCAATATCTTATGGGTTTAACATTCCAATACCTGTTACCAAGTACTGAAATCTTCCCACATCAAGCCCTTTTGTTAATAAATCAGCATAGTTGTCATCAGTATGTATTTTGACAACTTGAATTAACCTTTTCTCATAACAATCTCTTATAAAATGATGTCTAATTTCAATATGTTTAGTTTTAGTGTGTTGAACAGGATTTTTAATGATGCATATTGTACTGCTATTGTCAATATAAATAATGGTGTTCATAAAATTGTACCCATAGTCCAATAATTGGTTTTGAAGCCATAGAACTTGAGCACAGCAACTTGCAGCAGCTACATACTCTGCTTCAGTTGATGAAGTTGCCACCATTGTCTGCTTCTTGCACTGCCATGACACCAATCTACATCCAAGAAATTGGCATCCACCTGTAGTTGACTTTCTATCCGAACTAGCACCAGCATAATCACTATCTGAGTAGGTAACCAATTCCATAGGAGATTCTTTAGGGTACCATAATCCCAGATATGGATATGCTTTAAGATATCTAAAGATCTTCTTCACAATAGTCAAGTGTGATATCTTGGGATTGACTTGAAACCTTGCACAAGCACAGACTGCAAACATGATATCTGGTCTTGATGAAGTAAGATACATCAAGGAACCAATCATAGATCTGTACATATGCACATCAACAGCTTCTCCACTGTTGTCCTTCAAGATTAAGTGAGTACTTTTATCAGCAGGTGTACTTGAGGACTTAGCATCATTGAACTTGAACTTCCTAAGTATCTCAGCCACATATTTATCTTGATTGATGAAAATACCATCTGGCCTTTGATTTACTTGAAGTCCCAAAAAGAATGTGAGTTCACCCATAGAACTCATCTTGAACTCATCTTTCATCAGTTTTTCAAATGCTTTGCACATCTCAGGCTTAGTAGAACCAAAGATAATATCATCTACATAAACTTGTACCAGCAAGATATCATCTTTGTCCTTCTTAATGAATAAAGTTTGATCAACTCTGCCTCTATGAAACCCATTCTCCAAAAGATAAGTAGCAAGAGTCTCATACCATTTCCTTGGATCCTGATGCAAACCATAAAGAGCCTTAACAACCCTGTAAACTTTGTCTGGATGTTTAGGATCTTCAAAGCCTGGAGGTTGTGCAACATATACTTCCTCATCAATTTGCCCATATAGAAAAGCACTCTTCACATCCATTTGATAGAATGTGAAGCCCATGAAGGATGCATAAGCTAAAAAGAGCCTAATTGCTTCTATTCTTGCAACTGGGGCAAATACTTCATCATAATCAATACCCTCCTGCTGAGTGTATCCTTGTGCCACAAGCCTTGCCTTGTTCCTAATAATAATTCCTCTTTCATCTTTCTTGTTTCTAAACACCCACTTGGTACCTATTACTTTCATTCCAGCAGGTAAGTCACAAAGCACCCAAACCTTTTGAATTTTAAATTGAAGCAATTCTTCTTGCATTGCTTCTACCCAGCTTTCATCTTCAAGTGCTTTGTATACATTTTTAGGTTCCATCTGTGATAGAAAGCACATATACAAACATTCATTCTTGCCTTCATGATTCTTGGAATCATACATTTCACTGATAAATCCATGAATGTCAGCCATCTGTGTTTGTCTTCTAGTCTTTACAGGAGAATTAACATCTCCAATCACATTGTCAAGTGGATGAGCCTTGTGAACTGTGGTGTGAGGAGTTTTAGGAACTTCAATTTCAGTAGGCATGTTTGTAATCTCAACATCACTGGCTTGATCTTCCTGAGAAACAGAGGTTGTAGTTTCCAAATTTGGTTCAGCAGTGGAAACTTCTGGTCTAGCAGTGGAAATAGAATTACCACTGCTTTCAGGAATGTCTCTGTTTTGAGTGTCCACATCCACTGCTTTAAACACATCATCATTGCTTCCTTTTCCAGCATCTTTAGAAGGTTGAGTAACCACATTTGTTGGGACAAAACTATCTCCAGCAGGATCCCAAAAAGGCAAGATAATATGATCTGGATCATCCTCTTGATCCTTGCTTGGTTCATCTTCATCAATGTACTCCTCTGAACCTGCAAAATCATTAGTAGTTGTGCCTGCAGAGATAGGTACATAATTCATGGTATGGGTTAACTTATCAAGATCAAACAACCATTCTGGACCTGTTCCTGCAACATTAGGTTTATTTTCAATAAACTCAACATTCAGATTTTCCTCTATCTTATGGGTCCTAAGGTTGTATACTTTAAAAGCTTTACTGATCATGGAGTATCCCAAAAAGTAACCTTCATCAGATTTCCCATTAAATTTACCCAGATGATCTAAGGTATTAAGAATAGTGACATGACAGCCAAATGGTCTCATGAAATCTAAGGCAGGTGGTCTACCTCTAAATAACTCATAAGGTGTCTTATTCTTTGAAAGTACCACTAAAACCCTGTTTTGCACGTAACAAGCAGTGTTAACTGCTTCAGCCCAAAAAGTGATTGGCAATTTAGAATCAGCCAACATAGTTCTAGCAGCCTCTATTAGTGTTCTATTTCTCCTTTCAGCCACACCATTTTGTTGAGGAGTTCTAGCTACACTAAATTCTCTTTTAATACCTTTGTCTCTGCAAAAATCATCCATAACTCTATTCTTAAACTCTGTCCCATTGTCACATCTGATAATTTTAACTTTCTTATCAACTTGGTTTTCTACTTCTGTTATGAAAATTTTAAGGATACCAGTTGTTTCATCCTTAGTTCTAAGAAAGAAAACCCATGTGAACCTGCTAAAATCATCAGTCACAACAAGACAATACTTCTTAAGATTTATGCTACTCACAGATGTAGGACCAAACAAGTCCATATGCAACATATAAAGTGGGTGAGCAATAGAGTTAATAGCTTTTGATTTATGAGAAGCTCTGTGCTGCTTGCCTTTGAGACATGCAACACAGGTTTGGTCATTTTCAAACCTTTTCAGTGGTAAGCCTCTTACCAAACCATCTTTAACTATCTTATTTATGGTTTTGAAATTTATGTGACCAAGTCTCCTGTGCCATAGCATGGATTCATCCACTGTGGCCTTTGCAATCAAGCAAGCAAAATCATCTTTAGCAACAATGTTGTTCATATCAAAGCTATATAAGTTGCCTTTTCTAGGAATTTTAAGTAGAATCTGACTTTCATCAGGCATCTTATAATCCTTAGAAAGAACAAAGCACATATCTTCAGTAAAAAGAACATTGTTTTTCTTGTCACACATCTGTGACACACTAAAGAGATTGTACTTAAGCTCTTTTACATAGTACACAGGTTCAAAATCCAAGTTACCAGTTTTGATAACACCTTTACCAGTAACTCTTCCACCAACTCCACCTCCAAAGCTGACAAACTGTCCATCATACGGTTTAAAATTTGAGAGGTAGGACTTATTGCCAGTCATGTGCCTTGAACATCCACTGTCTGTGTAACCTTGATCTGATCTTTTAATCTTTGGATGTTCCTGCACATAAAATAAAGGAGTTAGTTCCTTTTGGGGACCCAAGCCATGATTGACTTGGATCTGCCTCGTGTATCAATATAGTTAAATCTATCAAAGGTCATTGATACACCATTGGGATTGGTTGTGGAGATATTTCCTTTTGGTTTCCATTCCCAACGTGCTGAGGCCTTCACAGCATTTCCCAAGTTTCCCCTGTTCTTGTTAACAAACCTAGCAGTGGGTAATTTTGGCCTGGCAGTGGAAACTGCTGACTTTGAAACATTATTCTTTGGAACCCACTGTTGTTTGTAAACAACCTTCTTTGTATGAAAGGTCCTTTTTCCTGTTTGTGCTGATTTAGCAAAAGTTGTTTTTGGTTTTGCACTTGTAACAGGTGTTTTGAGATATGAATTGTTAACATTTTTGGCAGTTGAAAAAGATTTAAGGCCACTTATTAATTGAACTGCTCTGGGAGTCATATTGCTGTGAATTTGAGGGTGAGAAATATTTTGAAAGTTGTTTTCTTTCACCCTTTTGTTCCCATAAATTTCCCTTCTTCCCACATGGTAGTCACATTTAGCATGCAAATGGTCAAAGCTACCACAGATATGACATGCCTTATTGTTCATTACAAAATCACTACCAAGTTGTTGAGATTTTAGATGATTCCAACTCCTCTGGTTGCCCCTAGGAGATGGTGACTTGTTTCTATACATCTCAGCATATTTAACAGGTGACCTAGATTTACTAGCTTGCATTCTAGGTTCTAAAGCATTCACTTTCACTTCTTTGGGAGTAGAAGTTTGTTCAATTACATGCACAACTTCATCTACTATAGATGTATCACTAGCACTTTCAAAAGTATCAGATTCTTTCCTAACCTGATCATCACTAGAGCTCTTATCTAACTTGGGAGGTCCATACTCAAGATTTTTATCCTTAAACTCTTCTAGACCAGTGTGTGCCAAATCAATACCAGGAGGTGCTGGAACACCCCTTAGTGGTGGAGGAACTGTATTGTATCCTAAACCTGACTTAGCTTTGTTTATCACTTGAGCTTCCCAAATTTTATCAATTGCCTTAGACTGATAATATAAGGTGTCAACAGATATATTAACATTCTCATTTATCTTTCTAAGTTTCTCAAGCTCTTCTTTAAGTGCCTCATTAACTGCAATCTTATGATCTAGTTCTCTTTTTAAGACTACCATATCATCATTATACTTAGTCTCATTTTCTCTGTAATGCTCTAGTTGTTTTTCTAACACAGATATGCCTCTTTTATGATTAGACAAATTATAGTTAGCAGCAAACAACTCTGTTCTTTGTTTTTCTAAAAGTTCATTAAGCCTTTCACATTCTCTAGAAGCCCTACATGTTTTAGAACAACATTCATTGAAGGTGCTTCCTCTTCATCTGAAGGTGCTTCCTCTTCATCAGCCATGTAGCTCCAATCACAGCTAACTCCATCAATGGCTAGCATAGCCTTTGGTTCTTCATTTGTAGGCTCCTTCTTCTTTTCCTGCTTATACCAAGTAGCATCTCTTGCCTTCCTAGGCCTTCTGCATTCTCTAGCAAAATGTCCCAACTTGTGACAGTTGAAGCATTCTACTTTCTTCTTGTCAAAGCCTGCAGTCTCATTACCATTAATAGTAATAGGCCTTCCAGTCCTTTGATAGAACTTTCTAGCCTTTAAGCTTAGGAGTGCAACCTGCCACTTGATATCCATCTCTTCCAAATCATCATCATCAACTTGCTCCAGATCTTCATGAGTTAATTGTGAACCATTTACTTGAGATGAGATAAAAGCATAAAATGTTGGATCTCCAAGTCCAGCAATCTTCTTTTTGGAATCACCAGTGGAAACATTTGCACTACCAGTGGAAACAAAATAACCAGCAGTGGCAACATCTTCATCACTATCAGCATCAGAATCATCATCAACAGAGGATGATAGTAATGCCACATTTCCTGAACTTGTACTTAATTTCCCAGCCTTCTTTAATCTTTGTTCAATAAGTTTGAAGTTGTTGTAAAGATCATTGAGCTTCATAGTTTCAATCTCTGGTTTGTTTTCCCAGACAGTAACATTAGTATGAAACTCTGAAGGCAGACTCCTTAAGAACTTTAAATTGAGGTCTTCCTTATCTACCTCAATCCCAAACACAGTCAATTGTGTCACAATCTTCTGAAGTTTAGTAAAAATGCTATCAAGAGATTCATTGCTTGATGCAGAGAAATTTTCATAACTCTGCTTCAATAATGTCTTTTGAGTTTTCTTGGTAGCATCATTACCACCAAACACTGAGCAGATCTCTTCAAATAATTCTTTTGCTGTTTTGTATTTGCTAAAGGCAATGATCTGATCTTTGGGAAGAGTCATTAGTAGCATACTTCTAGCCTTCATGTCATTCTTCTTCTGAATTCTTTCATCACTTGTAGAAGGACCAGTAATTGTTACTACCTGTTTATCACCAATTTTCTCAGTCTTTGTTTCAGGCTTAAAGGAATCACCAGTCAAGATGATTTCCCATAAAGCATAGTCTTGAATGAGAAAGTATTGATCAATCATAATTCTCCACATCTCAAACTCATTAAGTTTAAGCTTTGGAAGCCTAGGTGTATTGTTGGATTTGTTGTTCTCCATCTCCATTGCTTTGCTGTTGCTAGTGAATTCCTTCTTGGATCTTCTAGTTCAAAGTATCAAAGCCTGGCTCTGATACCACTTGTTGAACCGGTGAACACACTCCTTGTGTTAGTTAGATACTTTGAATGATATTAATAAGCACGCGGAATTTACTTATTAGTATTTAGAAGATTTGTTTAGTATGTTGTAATTGAGTGAGAACAGTTGTATAATGAACACAAAGGTTTAAACAAAACGATTAGCTTCAATATTATTAATGATAATAATACGAGTGATCTGCTATCACTAGGGTTACACCTTGAAGCTCTTAATGATACGTATATGAGTTATATCTAAACCCTAATCCTAGGATCTCCTTTTATAGGACAAGGAGTCCTTTACAAGATAAGCATAAAACTAACAATATAGAATATACACACAATCTATTCTATACTTATCAATATTCGATTACATAACAGTTATCTCACTAGCAGTGGTAACAATCTGTACTAGCAGTGGAAATGAGTTTCCACTGTTAGTGCATTCTTCAGCAGTGGTTATCCATAAGCAGCCGTGGTAACTGTTTTATTCCCAACAGAAACTTTCTCTTCCTGAACTCACTCCTACCTGCATGACTCTCGAGCTTGCAGATCGTTCAATATTTCGTCCACTCGGCATTGCCGAGGACATATTTGTGCAAGTAGGAAAGTTCCGTTTTCCTGCTGACTTCGTGGTTGTTGATTTCAATGCTGATCCACGGGTTCCTCTCATTTTTCGAAGAGGATTCCTCAGAACGGGCCGTGCTCTCATTGATGTATTTGAGCAAGAAATCACTTTACGTGTTGGTAATGAAGCTATCACTTTTAACATTGATCAAACTTCGAGGTACTCTGCAAACTATGATTCTGAGTCGGTTAACCGAATAGATATCATTGATGTTGCTTCTGAAGAGTACTCTCAAGAAGTTCTTGGTTATGTTCATAATTCTTCGAGTGGCAGTCCCACTCACTCTTCTCAACCTATCGTTGCCGACTCTTCCCCTTCCCTCACTCCGTTTGAAGTAAGTGATTTCATCTTGGAAGAGATCGAGGCTTTTCTCAAAAGTGATTCAGTTCCAGAGGGAATTGATAACGATGAGATTGATCTGGAGGGAGATATTCTTCTTCTTGAAAAGTTGTTAAATGAAGACAATTCTCCTCCACTCCCTCCCAAAGAACTTCATAATGAGGAAATTAAATCTGTTGATAAAACTGATGAATTTCCCGAGGTCGAGCTTAAGGACTTACCTCCTCATCTTGAGTACGCATTTTTGGAGGGTAATGATAAATTACCCGTCATCATTGCTAAAGACTTGAGTGAAGAGGAAAAGACTGCTCTCATGAAGGTTTTGAAGTCGCACAAGCAAGCCATTGCTTGGAAACTCTCCGACATCAAGGGTATTGACCCAGAATTTTGTACACACAAGATTTTAATGGAGGATGACTTCAAACCAGCAGTTCAACAACAGAGAAGGGTTAATCCTAAAATTCATGAGGTGATTAAACAAGAATTTATCAAACTTCTCGATGCTGGATTGATTTACCCCATCTATGATAGTCCTTGGGTTAGTCCCATTCACTGCGTTCCAAAAAAGGGTGGCATTACTGTTGTCACAAACGAAGAAAACGAGTTGATTCCAACTCGATTGGTTACGGGATGGCGTGTGTGCATTGACTATCGAAAGTTAAATGACGCCACCCGTAAAGACCATTTTCCTCTACCCTTCATGGACCAAATGCTCGAGAGATTAGCGGGAAATGAATATTATTGTTTCCTAGATGGTTTCTCGGGTTACTTCCAAATTCCCATTGATCCCCAAGATCAAGAGAAGACCACTTTCACGTGCCCATACGGAACATATGCCTATAGACGCATGCCTTTCGGCTTGTGCAATGCTCCGGGCACGTTTCAAAGATGCATGATGGCCATATTTCACGACATGATCGAGAAAACTATGGAGGTCTTCATGGATAATTTTTCGGTCTTTGGGAATTCTTTCGAAACATGTCTCACCAATTTAGACAAAATGCTTCAACGTTGTGAAGATACAAATCTTAGTCTAAATTGGGAGAAAAGTCATTTCATGGTCAAGGAAGGAATAGTCCTTGGCCATAAAATTTTTAAGAGCGGGATTGAGGTCGATAGAGCAAAAGTTGATGTTATTGCTAAACTACCTCATCCCACAACCGTCAAAGGAGTTAGGAGTTTTCTCGGACATGCCAGATTCTATCGGAGATTCATTTAGGATTTCTCGAAAATAGCCTGGCCCATGACTCATCTCCTTGAGAAAGATGCTCCTTTCATCTTTTCTCCCGAGTGCATCGAAGCTTTTCAAACCCTCAAAAAAAAGCTTACCGAAGCACCCATCCTAGTTGCCCCCGATTGGGACCTCCCCTTTGAACTAATGTGCGATGCAAGTGACTTCGCTATAGGTGCGGTCTCGGGGCAACGTAAAACAAAACATTTCCAGCCTATACACTATGCAAGTAAAACTATGACTGAAGCTCAGACTCATTACACTACTACAAAAAAAGAATTATTAGCTGTAGTGTATGCTTTCGAGAAGTTTCGGCCATACTTAATCTTAACCAAATGCATAGTGTATACGGATCACTCGGCTTTAAAATACCTCTTTTCCAAACAAGACGCAAAGCCGAGATTGCTCCGATGGGTTCTCCTCCTGCAAGAATTTGATATCATCATCCGTGATAAAAAAGGAGCTGAGAACCTAGCGGCTGATCATCTATCCCGACTAGCGAACCCTCACCAAAATGACCTCGAGAAAAAGGAAATTAATGAAACCTTTCCTCTCGAAACACTCAATGTGATCTCTTCTCGTGGTAACTGTACTACCCCATGGTTTGCAGACTTTGCAAACTACCATGCGGGTAACTTTGTTGTAAAAGGGATGTCGTCCCAACAGAAGAATAAGTTCTTCAAAGACGTGAAACATTACTTCTGGGATAACACCGCCAAAAAGGTGTTTGATTCAGGTTTCTATTGGCCCACGATCTACAAGGATGCCCACGACCTAGTCAAAACTTGTGACGCTTGTCAGCGTCACGAGAATATTTCTAAGAAGGATGAGATGCCACAAAATGCCATCCAAGTCTGTAAAATATTTGACATCTGGGGCATTGATTTTATGGGGCCGTTCCCGTCTTCACGAGGGAATCAGTATATACTCGTGGCTGTCGATTACTTGTCCAAATGGGTTGAAGCAAAAGCCTTACCCACCAATGACGCCCGAGTAGTTGTGAAATTCTTGAAGTCTCTTTTTGCTAGGTTCGGAACTCCACGTGCCATCATTAGTGATCGTGGTACGCACTTTTGCAATGATCAATTTGCAAAAGTCATGCTTAAGTACGGTGTCACTCACCGTCTGTTCACCGCATATCACCCCCAAACAAGTGGGCAAGTGGAAGTTTCGAATCGGGGTATTAAAATAATTTTGGAAAGGACCATAGGTGAAAAACGTGCCTCTTGGTTGGATAAACTAGATGATGCACTCTGGGCCTTTCGTACCACATACAAAACGCCCATCAGGTGTACTCCTTACAAGCTGGTATACGGGAAAGCATGTCATCTACCGATCGAGCTTGAGCACAAAGCCTACTGGGCCTTGAAACATGCCAACTTCGACCTTCAGACAGCGGGTGATCATCGTAAAGTTCAGCTGAATGAATTAAATGAACTACGTGATCAAGCTTATGAGAACTCTTTGATTTACAAAGAAAAGACAAAGAAGATTCATGACTCAAAAATTAAGAACCGCGTTTTCAACGTTGGTGATCGAGTCCTTCTTTTCAATTCACGATTAAAGATCTTCTCGGGAAAGCTCAAAACCCGTTGGTCTGGACCTTTCACTGTTGCAAAAGTCTTTCCATATGGTACCGTCGAATTGTCTCAAACTGACGGACCAAATTTCAAAGTGAATGGTCATAGGTTGAAGCACTACTTTGGAGGGGACATACCACCCATGGTTGTCCTGGATCTCCAAACTTTCCCCACGAACCAATGAATTCGGGGATCGAGTCAAGCTAGCGAATCGGTTAACAAAAACAGTAGCATCACATGGGTTTTCACCCATGTTCTCTGACTTCTTTCTATCTTTCTAATAAAGTGACGAGAAGGGGGCAACCTCTTCTGCATCTTGTGTTGTGTTGTTGTTGTGTTTGTACAGGTAATTGTTCCCGAAGCATGAAGGCTCTCGTGCTCGTGTTTTGTCCTTCCTCCACTTAAGTTCCATACTTCATTGTTCAAAAATTCTGATATCCTTAACTAACGTTATCTTTTGGCATAATTAATAAACGGCCTTAGATACAACGTAGGATGACCCTCACCTTTGAAACATTGAGGACAATGTTTAACTTTAGTCTGAGGGGGTATCTTCGATTTGACTTGCACCTTTCATGTGCCGTTTTCTCATGCAACTCCGTTTTTCTCGAAAAAAAAAATTGAAAAAATTCACCAGAAAAGTACAAAAAAAAAAAAAAAAATTGAAAAATTTGAATTTTTTTGCAAAAACAGAATAAGTTTTGACACTTTGATTGACTTTTCGCTGGGTAGAGTAGGAATAGAAATTTTGACTTGACCGGGCGTGTTGAGCCCTAGCTTGTTCCCTTAACTTTTTAGGCTAAGCATCCGCGGATCTCATTACTTGAGATTTTAAATTTGCGGAGAACGAGAAATGATAGAAAAGTTAATTATGTGATTAGATGCTAAACGTAGAATAGTTGGATTTCTTTAGAGCTCATAACAGTTACTTGTAGTTCCTTGCTCCCGCAAGATTGAAAACCCAAAAATAAAATAATTAGAATTACGCGTTTTCAAAAGTTGTCTAAATTTCCGCTCACTTTACGTGTTGGCATAAGCATTAAATGGGCCTTGGATCCTTTATTCTGAAAGGCGTTTAGGTCTTGGAACTCCCCGTTTTGTTGTAGGCCACACGAGGTTCATAAATAACACCATCAATATGTAATAAATGCCAAAAATAGCTGCGGTTCGACAAGCGGGCCCTTGGATCCTTTGTTCTGAAAGGCGCTTAGGTCTTGGAATTACCCCGTGAAGCTCCGTATGCTTGAGGCAAAGTAATAATATCATAAGTACCAAAAATAACTGCGGTTCGACAAGCGGATCCTTGCACCTTTGTTCTGAAAGGCGCTTAGGTCTGGGAGATTCACCTGAAGCTCCGTATGTTTGAGGTACAAGTTATACAAGTCAAAAAAAAAATGTTGAAAAAATGAAAAATCAAAATAATAATAAAGATGTGGTGTGAACTTTTGAGCCTTTTGAGTTAAAATTTAAACGATTTTTAAACCGCCTAAATCTATCAGACTTTAAAACTATCGGAACGAAAATGAGCAATCATTTCTTTAAAAAAAAAAAGTCTAGATACAATAAGACTTGGGAGCAGGATTTACAATTAGCATTTATGAGTAGTGTTAGCATCTAATGACATTTTTGGCTATGATTTCGTTTTTACGCTTAGCTTGGGAACTTGTGAAAAATCAGGGACGATGAATTCTATCCGTATGGACACTTTTCTCTGAGCTGTGTTTCTTACTCTGTGACCCTAAACGTTATTGAAAAATGATGAAAGTCAAACATCCCGTCACATAATATGAGCACGTGTTTCAAGGAAACCCAAGTTTCTCAAAGTGACCACGGAAATAAGATATCCAACACTAAATTGGTCAACAACATGGTCGAGACACATCCCACTCAAAACCTTGACGAAGAATTCAAGGAGCTCCACCTTGAACGTCCGGTTATTGATGTATTAGCACGTGCTCCTTACTATAATGCCCTTTTGGAAAAATACGAGAAGAAGCTCAAGTTAGGTGACAAAGGGACTGCTTTCGTTCAAAACAAGTTACCTAAGAAATTAGATGATCCGGGCTTATTTGTTCTACCTTGCAAGATCGGTAATTCAGAGGCTTATGATACATTAGCCGATCTTGGATCAAGCCTTAACTTACTTCCATTACCTCTTTACACCTCTCTTAAACTAGGAAAGCTTGAAGAAACTGAGGTAATAATAGGCTTAGCGGATGGAAGTGTAGCGTATCCTGTTGGAGTAGTAAATGACGTGTTAGTACATATAGGAAGATTAACTATTTTAGCCGATTTCCACGTCCTTGATATGGTTAGTGACCCTACATGCCCTTTGTTGATAGGAAGAGGATTTTTAGCGACCGCTAGTGCTATGATTGATTGTAAAGAATCTAAGATAGCGGTGGGAGAAGGTGAAACTTGGTCGGTATATGATGTTAAGAAACATGCCTATGATATTAATGAGGAACCAACGCCCCATTGGTTAGATTTAAATAGGAGACCATCTAGATACGGACCTTGGATTAATAGAGACTTCATAGGACCCCAACGCCCATTTTACCTAGATGGAGACTTTGTAAACCAAACACATACGATCGAACAACTCTTGGCTAGGGACACTGAATTGGACCCATTTGAAGATCCTCTAGTTTTTAGGAAGATGATTGATTTCCTAGGGGTTTTGCCAATTAACCTAGAAATGAATAAGTGGAAAGGCGAAGATGATGATCATAAATGGAATTGGAATAAACCACCTAAGGAAGGAGATGGGTCATGGCACATAAAGATGACATTATATGACCCGGATGGAGAGAAGTTTGAAAATATATACCGTACTGAGCGGACCAATAGGAAACTTCAAACCAAACTCAACCCTAAAGATGTCCTCGATGAGGAACTCACTTACATAGGGTAGAGCGACTTTGAGTCTAGCTACAAGACTCGTTAGTAAAGAAAAGCGCTTCTTGGGAGGCAACCCAAGTTTTATTTTCTTTGTTTGTTTGTTTATTTGATTTTATTTGCTTCCGTATGCATGTTTTATTTTTATTGTTTATGGTTCATGTTTCAAAATAATTTGTGAAAATGCTTTATTTTGTTTTTAACTTCGTCGTAACTACATATAAAAGGTATTTTGTAAAAGATAAGTGTAAGGGAAATCTAAATTTGTTTCAAAGAACGAATTGAACATGAACGATAACAATGAAATATAAACATACATATTAGTATTTGTTTGAGTCAAATGCTTGTATCGAGTCATAATGAAGTTTTGCAGGAATTCCAGGAATTAAGGCATAGGTTTTTCCAGAAATTTTCCGGAAACTAAACATAAAAATTCTGTCAGATCATTTCTGACGACGTCAGGAGTTACAACCTGACGGCGTCAGGCTTATATTTTCTGAAAATTTTGCACGTTTTGTTTTTCTGCCGGAATTATAAAGTTTTGTTAAATCTTTAACTTATTGGTGTGTGCTTATTCACACACCTTTTTCTAGCCAAATTAAGACCAAAACAGACACAAACTAACCATAATTGCCAAAGATATTGTGTTTTTGTGTTTGTGATCGTGCAGGAACGGATATTTCAGAAATTGGCACAAAACATGCCAAAAAGGACAAAAACGAGCACGAGTTTGGAAAACGTGTCAAAAGCCAAAGCCGGGGAAGCAAATTACCATTTTTGAGCTCAGATTGTCAAAATATACCTTGGGGAATCACAAAATGCCAGAAATAGTCCTTGGAGCAAAAGTTTGCAGAATTGGCAGAAATGGTCCTTCAAGTTTCAAAGATTGACAAAATCAGCCCCTGAGCATTTGTTTTGGAAGAAAAGTCAACAAAGGTCCTTGGGAATTCAAAAGTTGTCATAAATGGTCCTTTGGTGAAAAGTTTGAAGAAATTACAAGTTTGGTCGCTGAACTTTGCAAATTGGCAAAAATGGTCCCTGGAAATCCAAATGTGGAAAATAATCATTCAAGGGTCCTTATATTATTCAAACTTGGCAAAATTCACCCTTGTGATAACTTTGGGAGAATTACATTTTCAGTCCTTGATTTTCAGAATATTACAAATTTGGTCTTTATGATAATTATAAACCAAACGGATCCTTTGTATTAATAAAGTCCAATCCAAGCCCAAAATCCAAACACAAACCCACAACACAACCATCAGTCCAACAACACTTCTGGCCCAACTCCATACCCCGTTTATATTTTAAAACGGTCAAACCCACGGTCAAAACCACTCTCCCCCATCTTCCCTCCTTCCCTGCAAAACCACCTGGTTTTCCCTCCCACTTGGCCAAGTAACCATCACATCCCACCACCCCCTTCCATCATTTCTACCTAACTAAACAGGCCACAATAAATGCCACCACCCCCCTGCAAGAAACGGCCAATTTAGCTTAAACCAATTTTCCCGCCAAAACAATTTCAATGGCTAGGATGGGTTCTAGTCATCCAATGGCTAAGATTATTGGTGGGATTTGATCAGAGGCTCAGTGAAAACCCTAATCTCTCACTATAAAAGGAGAAACAAGAAGTGAAGACAATGTGTAGTTTTTTAGATTATTATTTAATGTCGAATTAGTGTAATATTAAGCATTAGTTGTTAAAATCACTTCAATTAGTTTGTAGTCAGTTCCATTAGTGAACTTTGATCCTTACTTAATCAAAAATTCAAGCATTTCAGTTCCAATTTAGCATTTGCAATTTAAATTGAAATTTCCCTTTTATGCTTTAATTATGTTTTAAACCTAGTTTACTGTTTCATAAGCTCAGTTAGGTAGTTTAAATCCATAAATAAACATAAAAAGTAAAAAAAGATCAGAAACAAATACTCACTACAGGGTACCTTTGCAATTGATTGGAGGCTAAAGAAGTTGCCAGTAATGGATATGGCAAGAAGGATTTTACCTAGCTTATCTTTGATAAGGAAGGAGCTTGTTGCAGCTTCAAGAGGTCCTAGTTTAGCTAGTGATAAAAGGTTTCACAATTTGTTTTTCAGTTTTAAAGTTTTTAGTATATTTTGCGTAATGTATGATTAGTAGGTAGAGTTGTGATTTGTAGCTTGTTACTGCTTATTTTAGCTTAATATAGCTTATTAGACCAGTTCTAGTTCATAGTATAAAGTTGTTGTCATATTCCAACACACTTTCATAATGACTGCCTATATAATCAAAATATTGAATTTTAGGTATTTGTGGTAGTTGTTGGTAGTTCTGTGCTTATTTGATCTTATTTCATCTTTATATAACCTTTTGAGTCAGTAATATATGTTGGGAATAAAACAGTTATCACGGCTGCTTATGGATAACCACTGCTGAAGAATGCACTAGCAGTGGAAACTCATTACCACTGCTAGTACATATTATTACCACTGCTTGTGAGATAACTGTTATGTATTCGTATATTGATAAGTATAGAATAGAATGTGTGTATATTCTATTTAGTTAAGCTTATACTTATCTTGTAAAGGACTCCTTGTGTTCTATAAAAGGAGATCCTAGGTTTAGGGTTTAATATTACTCTCATACGTATCATTGATAGAGCTTCAAGGTGTAACCCTAGTGATAGAAGATCACTCGTATAATTATCTTTAATAATATTGAAGCTTAACGTTTTGTTCATACTTTTTTGTTCATCATATACAACTATACAACACAAATCTTCTAAGTACTAATAAGTAAATTCCGCGTGCTTGTTGGTATAATTCAAAGTATCTAACTAACACAAGGAGTGTGTTTACCGGTTCAACAAGTGGTATCAGAGCCAGGCTTTGATACTTTGAACTAGAAGATCCAAAGAAGAAATTCACTAGCCACAGCAAAGCAATGGAACTAGAGAACAACCAGTCCAACACTATAGCCAGGCTTCCAAAGCTTAAACTCAATGAGTTTGAGATGTGGAGGATTATGATTGAGCAGTACTTTCTCATTCAAGACTATGCTTTATGGGAAATCATCTTGACTGGTGATTCCTTTAAACCTGAAACAAAGACTGAGAAAGTTGGTGATAAAGAGGTAGTAACAATTACTGGTCCTTCTACTAGTGATGAAAGAATTCAGAAGAAGAATGACTTGAAGGCTAGAAGTGTGCTACTAATGACTCTTCCCAAAGATCAGATCATTGCTTTTAGCAAATACAAAACAACAAAAGAATTATTTGAAGAGATCTGCTCAGTGTTTGGTGGTAATGATGCTACCAAGAAAACTCAAAAGACATTGTTGAAGCAGAGTTATGAAAATTTCTCTGCATCAAGCAATGAATCTCTTGACAGCATTTTTACTAAACTTCAGAAGATTGTGACACAGTTGACTGTGTTTGGGATTGAGGTGGATAAGGAAGACCTAAATTTAAAGTTCTTAAGGAGCTTGCCTTCAGAGTTTCATACCAATGTCACTGTCTGGGAAAACAAACCAGAGATTGAAACTATGAAGCTCAATGATCTTTACAACAACTTCAAACTTATTGAACAAAGATTAAAGAAGGCTGGGAAATTAAGTACAAGTTCAGGAAACGTGGCATTACTATCATCCTCTGTTGATGATGATTCTGATGCTGATAGTGATGAAGATGTTGCCACTGCTGGTCATTCTGTTTCCACTGGCAGTGCAAAGGTTTCCACTGGTGATTCTAAGAAGAAGATTGCTGGACTTGGAGATCCGACATTCTATGCTTTTATCTCATCTCAAGTAAATGGTTCACAATTAACTCATGAAGATCTGGAGCAAGTAGATGATGATGATTTGGAAGAGATGGATATCAAGTGGCAAGTTGCACTCCTAAGCTTAAAAGCTAGAAAGTTCTATCAAAGAACTGGAAGGCCTATTACTATAAATGGTAATGAGACTACATGTTTTGACAAGAAGAAAGTAGAATGTTTCAACTGTTACAAGTTGGGACATTTTGCTAGAGAATGCATAAGGCCTAGGAAGGCAAGAGATGCTACTTGGTATAAGCAGGAAAAGAAAAAGGAGCCTACAAGTGAAGAACCAAAGGCTATGTTAGCCATTGATGAAGTCAGCTATGATTGGAGCTACATGGCTGATGAAGAGGAAGCACCCTCAGATGATGCTGCTTTCATTGCCACTGAATTTGCACTAATGGCATTCTCTGATTCTGAGGTACTAACTACTGAAAGTTGTTCTAATTCTTGTAAAGCTCTAAAAATTTGTGAAAGACTTACAAATTTTTTTGATGAACAAGCAAAAGAGCTAATGGATGTTAGATATAATTTGTCTAATCATAAAAGAGGCATATCTGTGTTAGAAAAACAACTAGAGCATTACAGAGAAAATGAGACTAAGTATAATAATGATATGGTAGTCTTAGGAAGAGAACTAGATCATAAGATTGCAGTTAATGAGGCACTTAAAGAAGAGCTTGAGAAACTTAGAAAGATAAATGAGAATGTTAATATTTCTGTTGACACCTTATATTATCAGTCTAAGGCAATTGATAAAATTTGGGAAGCTCAAGTTATAAACAAAGCTAAGTCAGGTGTAGGCTACAACTCAGTTCCTCCACCACTAAGAGGTGTTTCATCACCTCCAGGAATAGACCTAGCACACACAGGGTTAGAAGAGTTTCAAGATTTACCTATGACTTATGGCCCTAAAACTGAGAAAAGTGTTGATCAGGTTAAACAAGAATCTGATGTTTTTGAGAGTGCTAGTGATTCATCTCTTGTGGATGAAAGTGTTCAAGTTAATATGGAAAATGCTAGAGTAGAAGTAGAGACTTCTGTCCCCTAAAGTTGTTAAAGCTAAAACAGAGGTACCTAGGAAACAAGCTAATCAACCTAGGCAAACTGTTAAATATGCTGAGATGTATAGAATCAAGTCACCAGCTCCTAGGGGTAATCAAAGGAACTGGAATAATCTTAAATCTCAACAGCTTGGTAGTGATTTTGTTTTGAACAATAAAGCATGTCATGTCTGTGGTAGTTTTGATCATCTGCATGCTAAATGTAACTACCATGTGGGAAGAAGGGAAGTTTTTGGGAACAAAAGAAAAAATTATAATCTTCAAAAACAAACTCACCCTCAAACACACAGCAATATTATTCCCAGAGCAGTGCAAACAAATTTTGGACTTAAAACTTTTTCAACTGCTAGGAAAGTTTACACTGCTTACCCAAAATCACCTGTTTCAAGTGCAAAACCAAAAACAACTTTTACAAAATCAGAACAAACAGGAAAAAGGACCTTTTATGCAAAGAAGGATGTTTACAAACAACAGTGGGTTCCAAAGAATAATGTTTCAAAGTCAGCAGTTTCCACTGCTAGGCCAAAAGTTACCACTGCTGGGTTTGTAAACGAGAACAGGGTAAACATGGGAAATGCTGTGAAGGCCTCAGCACGTTGGGAATGGAAATCAAAAGGAAATATCTTCACAACCAATCCCAATGGTGTATCAATGACCTTTGATAGATTTAACTATATTGATACACGAGGCATATCCAAGTCAATAATGGCTTGGGTCCCCAAAAGGAACTAACTCCTTTATTATATGTGCAGGAACATCCAAAGATTAAAAGATCAGATCAAGGCTATACAGACAGTGGATGTTCAAGGCACATGACTGGCAACAAGTCCTATCTCTCTAATTTTGAACCTTTTGATGGACAGTTTGTCAGCTTTGGAGGTGGATTTGGTGGAAGAGTTACTGGTAAAGGTGTTATTAAAACTGGTAACTTGGATTTTGAACCTGTGTACTATGTAAAAGAGCTTAAGTACAATCTCTTTAGTGTGTCACAGATGTGTGACAAGAAAAACAATGTTCTTTTTACTGAAGATATGTGCTTTGTTCTTTCTAAGGATTATAAGATGCCTGATGAAAGTCAGATCCTACTTAAAATCCCTAGAAAAGGCAACTTATATAGCTTTGATATGAACAACATTGTTGCTAAAGATGATTTTGCTTGCTTGATTGCAAAGGCCACAGTGGATGAATCCATGCTATGGCACAGAAGACTTGGTCATATTAATTTTAAAACCATAAATAAGATTGTTAAAGATGGTTTGGTAAGAGGCTTACCACTGAAAAGATTTGAAAATGACCAAACCTGTGTTGCATGTCTCAAAGGCAAGCAGCACAGAGCTTCTCATAAATCAAAGGCTGTTAACTCTATTGCTCATCCACTTTATATGTTGCATATGGACTTGTTTGGTCCTACATCTGTGAGTAGCATAAATCTTAAGAAGTATTGTCTTGTTGTGACTGATGATTTTAGTAGGTTTACATGGGTTTTCTTTCTTAGAACTAAGGATGAAACAACTGGTATCCTTAAGATATTCATAACAGAAGTAGAAAACCAAGTTGATAAGAAAGTCAAAATTATCAGGTGTGACAATGGGACAGAGTTTAAGAATAGAGTTATGGATGATTTTTGCAGAGACAAAGGTATTAAAAGAGAATTTAGTGTAGCTAGAACTCCTCAACAAAATGGTGTGGCTGAGAGGAGAAATAGGACACTAATAGAGGCTGCTAGAACTATGTTGGCTGATTCTAAATTGCCAATCACTTTTTGGGCTGAAGCAGTTAACACTGCTTGTTATGTGCAAAACAGGGTTTTAGTGGTTCAATCAAAGAATAAGACACCTTATGAGTTATTAAGAGGTAGAACCCCTGCCTTAGATTTCATGAAACCATTTGGCTGTCATGTCACTATTCTTAATACCTTAGATCATCTGGGCAAATTTGATGGGAAATCTGATGAAGGTTACTTTTTGGGATACTCCATGGTAAGTAAAGCTTTTAGAGTATACAACCTAAGGACCCAATAGATAGAGGAAAATCTGAATGTTGAGTTTATTGAAAATAAACCTAATGTTGCAGGAACAGGTCCAGAATGGTTGTTTGATCTTGATAAGTTAACCCATACCATGAATTATGTACCTATGTCTGCAGGCACAACTACTAATGATTTTGCAGGTTCAGAGGAGTACATTGATGAAGATGTACCAAGCAAGGATCATGAGGATGCTCAAGATCATATTATTTTGCCTTTTTGGGATCCTGCTGGAGATAGTTTTGTCTCAACAAATGAAGTTACACAACCTCCAAAAGATGATGGTAAAGGAAGTAATGATGAAGTGTTCAAAGTAGTGGATGTGAACACTCAAAACAGAGACATTCCTGAAAGCAGTGGTAATCCTATTTCCACTGCTAGACCAGAAGTTTCCACTGCTGGACCAAATGTGGAAACTGCAACCTCTGTTTCTCAGGAAGAACAAGCCAGTGATGTTGAAATCACAAACATGCCTACTGAAATTGAAGTTCCTATAACTCCCCACACCACAATACACAAGTCTCATCCACTTGAAAATGTGATTGGAGCTGTTAATTCACCTGTGAAGACTAGAAGATAAACTCAGATGGCTGACATTCATGGATTTATCAGTGAAATCTATGATTCCAAGAATCATGAAGGCAAGAATGAATGTTTGTTTGTGTGCTTCCTATCACAAGTGGAACCTAAAAATGTATACAAAGCATTTGAAGATGAAATATTGGTAGAAGCAATGCAAGAAGAGTTGCTTCAGTTTAAAATTCAGAAAGTTTGGGTGCTTTGTGACTTACCTGCTGGCATGAAGGTAATAGGTACCAAGTGGGTGAAGAGTGCTTTTCTATATGGGCAAATTGATGAGGAGGTGTACGTTGCACAACCTCCAGGTTTTGAAGATCCTGAACATCCAGACAAAGTTTACAGGGTTGTTAAGGCTCTTTATGGTTTGCATCAGGCTCCAAGGAAATGGTATGAGACCCTAGCTACTTATCTTCTGGAGAATGGGTTTCATAGAGGCAGAATTGACCAAACTTTGTTCATCAAAAAGGACAAAGATGATATCTTGCTGGTACAAGTATATGTAGATGATATTATCTTTGGTTCTACTAAGCCTGAGATGTGCAAAGAATTTGAAAAGCTGATGAAAGATGAGTTCAAGATGAGTTCTATGGGTGAACTCACATTCTTTTTGGGACTACAAGTAAATCAAAGGCCAGATGGTATTTTCATCAATCAAGATAAATATGTGGCTGAGATACTTAGGAAGTTCAAGTTCAATGAAGCTAAGTCCTCAAGTACACCTGCTGATAAAAGTACTCACTTAATCTTGAAGGACAACAGTGGAGAAGTTGTTGATGTGCATATGTACAGATCTATGATTGGTTCCTTGATGTATCTTACTTCATCAAGACCAGATATCATGTTTGCAGTCTGTGCTTGTGCAAGGTTTCAAGTCAATCCCAAGATATCACATTTGACTATTGTGAAGAAGCTCTTTAGATATCTTAAAGCATATCCATCTCTGGGATTATGGTACCCTAAAGAATCTCCTATGGAATTGATTACTTACTCAGATAGTGATTATGCTGGTGCTAGTTTGGATAGAAAATCAACTACAGGTGGATGCCAATTTCTTGGATGTAGATTGGTGTCTTGGCAGTGCAAGAAGTAGACAATGGTGGTAACCTCATCAACTGAAGCAGAGTATGTAGCTGCTGCAAGTTGTTGTGCTCAAGTTCTATTGCTTCAAAACCAATTATTGGACTATGGGTACAATTTTATTAACACCATTATTTATATTGACAATAGCAGTACAATATGCATCATTAAAAATCCTGTTCAACACACAAAAACTAAACATATTGAAATTAGACATCATTTTATAAGAGATTGTTATGAGAAAAAGTTAATTCAAGTTGTCAAAATACATACTGATGACAACTATGCTGATTTGTTAACAAAAGGGCTTGATGTGGGAAGATTTCAGTACTTGGTAACAGGTATTGGAATGTTAAACCCATAAGATGTTGATGTCTAATAGTCTTTTGTGTTGAGGGGAGGATTTTTGTACTGTTAATTGTTGTATATGTTTGTATATTGTTTGTCCACTAACACCTTTGCAGAAAATGAAGTTACCACTGACAAGTCAATGAGAAGTGAAACTAGGAATTTTATTCATTAACAAGAAGTTTCATTCCATTAGCAGTGGACATTACATCAAAAGAAAAACACATTACATCAACCAACAATAGACAACAACCTAGACACCTAAAGCAGCTAATCCATAGGCTTCTTTCCCTTTCCCTTGTAATTTGGCATGGTTTTGTGGACACCCTTTGCTTGGTTCTCCATTGCCAACCACATCTTTGGAGAAGGAAGTCCTATCATTTGTTTTACAGGCTTTGAACGAGGAGCAGGCCTCTCAGGCACTTGTATCTTCTTCATATTTGATATGGCTGTCTTTAGAGCCTGTGTCAAAGCTTTTGGCAACTCCTTTGCAAGGGTGTATGTCTCATCATCATCCGAGGAGCTTGACTCATAAGCAAAGGACGATGGAGGAGAAAGATAATCTGATGAGACTGGAGTTTGAACCTTTCTCTTAGAATTTTTGGTGAAAGAGGTCGATGCACATTGAGGAAAGTAGTTTGTCCATCCTGAATCCCCTGATTCAGAGGAGGATGAGTCAGAAGATATATCAATGACATCAGGGTTATTGCTCATATTTTTTTTTTTTTTTTTTTTTTTTTGATTTTGATGGTGATTTGAGGTGTTGGATATAAATTGATGTGTGTGTTCTGCGCATAAGTTTGTTTATATAGGCAGTGGTTAACCCTAAGTTTCTACCCAAAAGGATTAATTGCAATTAACTTTTTGGTTGGTGGGTAGATTAAATTAGGAAAGATTTTTCTAATACCGGGTTGACCATAAAAAGATATTTTTAAACAGTAACTTGGTCAAAAAGTATATTTGTTTTTACTAATCTTGGTTTGAATACTTTTTGCTACATACTAACTTGTGCAGGTACATTAGCAATTTTTGCTAGAAGTTGATCTTAAAAGGTGTATAACTGAGATACACAACAAATGGTTATTGATTCACCATGTCTAATCCACATAAGAATCAACTAGTCCAGAGCAAACGGCTACTGGTAAAGACTTCTCAAATCCGTTTATGGTTGATAGTTTACCAAAAACTATATGGTCATCAACTCACCATATTCTTATGATTAAGAGTTGGCTAGTCCATAGCAAACGGCTCATGGTAAAGACATATCAAATCCGTTGATAGCTGGTAGTTTGCTTAAAACTATGATAAGGGCAGTTCATATTAAACCTATTTTATTTTACCACTGCTCTTAGAAATTTTGTGAAAAATTACCACTGCTAGTTCACAGTTACCACTGTTAGTATACATTTTTCCACTGGTGAACTAGTCGTTACAATTGTTGTGTCAGTAACAAATTGTTTTAACTAGCCGTTGAGAATAAACGTTTTACCATACTTCTAGGGATATATTTAAGGGAATTATATTTTCTATTTTTATCTTATTTACTTTCTAAGATAATTTCTTTCTTAAAATATATTTCCACTGCGCATTAAAACCAAACCCTAGTTGTACATCATTATTCTCTCAATTGGCTTGTTAATTTATCAATTAAACTTCAATCGATCATTCTTTTATCATATAATACTATGGCATCTTTGAAGTTTGTAGATGAACACAACCAAGTGGCTTACTTGCAGAAGTCTGATGAAAAGAGTGGCCCTGTTTTTCATGAGATTGTGGACTTTCTCAATACCACCCATATAAGGTATGCTTTAACTTTAAATCCCACAATCTATGTCTCTCAAATCAAGCAGTTTTGGCACTCAGTAGAGGCCATCACTATTGAAGATGGAGACACAAATGAAACTGTGGATGCTCTAAGAGCCACAGTGGATGAGGTAACTATTGATGTTACTGAATCATCTTTGAGGAGAATTCTCCAATTGGATGATTCCAATGGTATCATCACATTACCCATTCCAGAAATTCTTGAACATCTCTCTACAATGGGGTATGATACATCTGATAAAAAGTTAACATTTAAAAAGGGATGTTTTTGTCCTCATTGGAGATTTTTAATACATACTCTGTTACATTGCCTCAGTCCTAAGAAAACTGCTTATGAACAATTTAGTTCAACAATGGCTTACCCTTTAGTTTGTTTGGCCACAAATAGGACTTTCAACTTTTCAAAGCTTATTTTTAACAGTATGATTGGCAATGTAAAGAGTTCATATAAAATTTTGATGTATCCAAGGTTTGTGCAAGCAGTGCTAAATGAATTTCAACTGCCACCCCACAAAAGAGTTTACAAAACTCCCTGTCTTAAGCCAAAGGTTTTTCAAAATTTGGATAAGGCTTCACAGGGATGGAATGGGGAATTACAACCACTTTTTCCACAAATGCTTGCAAGGATTGCACAGGTACAGGGTGAAGGTGCAGCAATCCCAGTTGTACCCCAACACACACCCAACATAACTGTTCCATCCATCCAATACACACCACCTGTTACTCACACATATGAGAGGAGGCATAAACAGCCACCTCCTCCTATTACAACATTGCATGTTCCTGAATCTTTTGGTCTAGGCACAAGCAGTGGTGGTTCCAGGCTTCACCCTAGTCCAACTAGGATGGATACTGAACCAATACCCCATGATTCACCTCTCTCAGCAGGTTACACAGCTGGAAGTGATGAGGGTAGTGGGTCACTAAAGGAATTGATGGAAACATGTACCACCTTGTCAAAGAAAGTTGCTGCTTTGGAGAAAGATTTGGTTCACATAAAGGACCAACATGCTAAAGAAATTGCAGGTCTGCAAGCAGAGCTTATTTCTCTGAAGGAAGAAGTTCAAGGTCTTAAGAAGAAAAGATCTGCAAAGATTGTTCTTTCCTCACCAGAGTCACAATCTGCTGATATGGGTAATTCTCCCAAACAGGGGAGGAAAACAAGTTCTGAAACTGAGGGGAGGAAACTGGATTTTGATGCAGATTTTGGAGTTGAAGATTTAGGTTTTGATGAACCTATTGGAGAGGATCAAGGTTCTGAGCAACAATCACAAGAGCAAGTTCCCACTGCTACTCAAGTAGTTACCACTGCTAGCACTGCAGAGGAAGAATCTGAAAGAATAAGGAAGGAGAAAGGAAAAACTACTATGGTGATTGATGATACAGTGATACCTAGAAAGATTTCAGCAAGAGAACAAGCTCAGATTGACCATGATGCAGAAGTAGCAAGAAAATTGCAAGAAGATGAAGCTGCATTAAAGAAATCTCAAGAAGAATTGGAGATTATAAGTTTCATGGAGGCTCAAAGATTAAACTATGAAGAATTGGAGACAGCTATTCCTTCAGTTCAAGTAAAAGAAACTGCAGAATTTACCTATGTTCCAACTGAAGAAGAAATTGATCACTTCATTCAGACTGATCCAGAGGTGAAGAAGAAAGCTATTGAGCTAGTTGCTGATCAGAGTCTTACAGCTGAACAAAGGTCTGCTCAACTAGCAGATTTCATTGAAATGAAGAACAACAAAGCTTTGCTGGAAATGATTGGTTCTATTAAGAAAAGTCAGAAGAAACCAAGACAACCATCCAAAATTCAAGTGATTGCAAATATGAAGAAATACATCTGCAATATAGGTGGTTGGAAGATGTCTCAGCTGAAAGGAAAATCACATGAAGAGATTGAAGGTCTTTACTACAGAGTCTACAAAAGAGATAAAGACTTCATACCTATGGATTCTCAAAAAGAGGCTGAATATCTTAAAAGACATGCAGAGCATATGGAGTTAAGTAGAGCCAAGAAATCCAAAACTGAAGAATCTCAAAAGCTTACAAAAGAACAGCTTGAAAACTTATTAGTTGCTGATACTGATGTTCTATTTATTGAACCACTTCAAGCAAGACACCCAATTGCTGACTGGGAAATCCATAAAGACAAACATGGAGAAGCTTGGAAGATTGTCAGAGTTGGTGGTAATACAGAAGTGTACAGAGATTTTGAAGATCTTGTTAGATCATGTGACAGAACTGACTTAGATACTTTATGGAATTTGGTACAAGAAAAATTCAAAGATGAAGAGTCTGAGAGTGTTAAAGCAAAGGAGTTATGGGTGCACTTCAGAAGACTTTATGCACCTGATCCAAGTGATAGATATTGGAAGTTTGAAGCTGACAGTATGAACACTCTTTGGAAACACTACAGTTCAAGTGATGTTCACCATGTATCTACACAAGCTGGTGTGGATGTCTTTATGCTTACAGAGAAGGAGTATCCATTAAGAGCTGGTGTTCTCACTGTTATGATTTCTTCAAAGCTAAGGTGTGAAGAAATAACTCCTCATCTTCAAGATTTACTAAAAAGGATTGTTGAGCAAAATGCAAGAGAAATGCAAAATTTGAAAAGAAGATAAATGTTTGGAAGAATTCCCCTTATTCTCTTGAAAGCTGAAGAAACTTATTGATTTTCATAAGAAATCATAAGTTTAGGGGAGGATTGTTGGGAATAAAACAGTTATCACGGCTGCTTATGGATAACCACTGCTGAAGAATGCACTAGCAGTGGAAACTCATTACCACTGCTAGTACATATTATTACCACTGCTTGTGAGATAACTGTTATGTATTCGTATATTGATAAGTATAGAATAGATTGTGTGTATATTCTATTTAGTTAATCTTATACTTATCTTGTAAAGGACTCCTTGTGTTCTATAAAAGGAGATCCTAAGATTGGGGTTTGATATAACTCTCATACGTATCATTGATAGAGCTTCAAGGTCTAACCCTAGTGATAGTAGATCACTCGTATTATTATCTTTAATAATATTGAAGCTTAACGTTTTGTTCATACTTTTGTGTTCATCATATACAACTATACAACACAAATCTTCTAAGTACTAATAAGTAAATTCCGCGTGCTAGTTGGTATAATTCAAAGTATCTTACTAACACAAGGAGTGTGTTAACCGGTTCAAGAATATAGCTTAAATAGCTTACTTGAATCAAAAAGCTCAAAACAGTCCTCTTAAAGAAGTGTTTGGAATTGCTGAGTATCTGGACTTAGAGAGTATTTGAGTGGCTATTTTTGGTTCCTGCATGCTTCTTTAGGTTTAAATAGGCTACTCAAGTCATTAAAGTAACAGGTCTTTAAGATAAAAGTCAAGATCATCCATTAACCTCACTTATGCAGTCACTGTTAGGGATTTAGGATCCATGATCACTCATTTCATTGCACAAGTTGTTAAAATAGGTTAAACTAGTCTTAGGATATCTTAATACACCATATTAAGTCATTTAGGGGCATTAGAACTTCATTAAAGACAACTTAGGACCTTAGATCAAAAAGTCAAAAATTTTAAGGTTTTCAGAATTCCAAGTATTTGCAAGATTTTTAGTTCATTCAATTCTAGGAGTTATAGTCCAAAAGTTTGGGATTTTAGATTTTATCAGCTTGTTAATCTTGGACTATTTTTATTTCAATTTTTAGAATTTTCTTTGGTGCTTATTTTACTGCTTATTTAGGCTTGCAGGGCAAGCTTATGCCCTGCACCAGGTTCATGTATCATATTTCAAAACCCTTTGTAGTGCTTAATAGTGGACCCCACTTTTAGATTCTTGGTTTTTTGTAGAGCTTATTGGTCTAGCTTATTAGGTAATTGCTTATTCTGGATTCTAGATCATTTGCCCTTAGCTTATTTTGGTATGCTAATCACCACTGAGCACTCAGTATACTGAGCTACTCAGTGTGAATAGCCCATTTCATAAGCTCATTCTGAGCTTATTAGTGGACCCTAGTGCATGCTTATTGGCTTATTTAGAAGTATTTTGGGTTGGCTTATTGGATCTCACCTCCCTTTGGACCTCTGACCTCATTTGTGGGCCCAAAATAAGCCTGCATTTGGCCTTTAAGGCCTGTTTGGATTCTCAGATTTTGGATTTGCTTATTTTGCCTTCTCAGCTTATTCATAGTGCTTATCTGTGCTTTTTAGCTTATTTTGTATTCCCCTAAGTAGATTTTAGCTTTTTCTTTCTTTAATTCAGCCTTGTAGCTTATTGAGTTAACTTTTAAGTTTCTAAATTCTCATTTTAAGCAAAAATCATAACTGTTGAACAAATAAGCCCTCAAATAGCTTATTTCTGAGTTTTGGAAAAGTTGATTTCACAAAAGTCTCTCATTTTTAGTAGTAAAATAGTTTTGTAAAAGAAAAATCAAGAAAAACCAATAAAAAAATAAGTGATAGTTTCTATTTAAGCCATTTGGCTTATTTGTCAGCTTTTCAATAAGCACTTGCATGTTTTTCTATTTTTCCCAAGTTCCTGTTTCCTTGTAGTATTTTTGTAAAAATATTCATATTTTTCTGTTTTCATTTAGTACTTTTAATAATTAATCTTAGTTTAATTAGTTTTAATTAAAAAATTAAAAAGAAAATCCAAATCAGCTTTTTAATAAGCAGTAGTACTTTTTTATAATTTTGCTAAGTTTGAATTATCAAAAAGTATTTTTAGAAAAGTTTTCATAATTTTTACTGTTCATTTGCTATTTTTTTTAATTAATTTAATTTAAATAGATTTTAATTAATAATTAAGTAAATAATATTTAAATTAGGTTATTTATAATTTTTATAAACTTTTTAAAATTTTATAGGATTCCTATGATGGTTAATTAGTTTTGTAAAAATTTCCATAATTTTCTAAGTCATTTTAGTATTTTTAGAAATTTAAATTAGTTTAAATTAATTATTAAATAGTTTTAATTAATATTAAATAATAAAAAAATCAAAAAAATAATTTTCTTTTTTATCAAATTTTCTTTTAACATTAAGTTTGTAAAAAAGTCATTTTCACCCCCTTAGGATTATTTCTGCTTTAGTTTCCCTTTTCCCCCGTTCGCGTTTACGTTTGTTTTAAATTTAATTTACGTTTCTAGGTTTTAAATTCGTTTCTGATTTATCTGCTTTCCTGTAATTGTTAATATTGTTAATCTATCTTATTTTAATTTATATCTGCTTAGTGTAACAAAATCCAAATCATATTCTTGTTACTTTCCCTTAATCACTGAATTCAATAAACGTTCGAAAACACAATTTCAATCCTCGCTGGGACATAACGACCCGGGAACACACTGTGCTTACACCGGATCATAAATTGATCTCTCCTCTCCTAGTTTGACTACTTTGACCATCAGTTGTGTTGGCATAAATATTACGATATTTAATCTAAACATCCTCTTCATGTTTTGATGATGACAAAGATGTAAGTTACAACACATAACGTAAAGTGCTTAAGTTACTTGTGATCACAAATCTTCTATGCATTCATACGTCAACATCTCTCGACATCTCAACGTCTCGAGTATGTTTCAACAATCACTTAAGGTATGAATAAACAAATGTCTAATACATTTTATGATCAAAGGGATTTTTATTTAACACTACAAAGTTTATAAAAATGTTATAAACATTTTATATATTTTTGAAAAACACTTTTGGTAATTAAAGGAAATGTTTAATTCATAATAAATATATGAATTCAAATTTTTAACCAAAATCAGTTAGTTTTTCACCAAATAAACTTTCACTAGAAAAGACAAAGTTTTCTGGCCGTTACAGGAGGGCGGCCCCCTTAAATATAGGGCGGCCCCCTTAAAGTTTAAGGGGGCCGGCCATCATTTAAGGGGACCGGCACGCTCCAAACGGTCAGAAAGTTTGCCTATAAATACTGGTTCATTTCTGCCATTTTTCTTATCCTTTTGCACAAAAAATTTCAGTCCCAATCCTTTCTAAACATCCTTCTAAATCCTTTGATCATAAGATTATAAGCTTTTGTTTCAAGTGATTCAATCCTTCACCACTCAAAGTGCAAGAGAAGAATACTTATTATCATCAAGTCAAAGAAGCATTAGAGTCTAGTTAGTATTGATGTGAAGTTGTAGAAATAAGTTATGTAAGTATATGTAATAAGTAGATCAAGATGATCTTACTTAGTAGTGAGTCAATAGGTGAGTAAGAAGAGGTGTGAAGAAGTTGTAATGTGAAGAAGTCATGTAGGTGTGAAGAAGTCGTGTGTAGAAGTTGTGTAGTGATCGAAGTCGTGAGATTGGTTCTAGCTACGATTAGAACTCGACATTTAGCTTTGTGTCGTTAAACCGGTGTAAGCGATGTTGTGTAAGGTTTTCTCCGCCATAAGGGAGCTTATTGAAGTAGTGAAGAAAACTCTCGAGTAGGTGACTCGGGGAGTGGAGTAGGGCAAGGAAGGTGTCCTTGTAGCCGAACCACTATAAATCATCGTGTCCGGTTTGCATTTCCTTTCTCTTATCTCTTTTCATTTATTCTTGCATTTATCGCTTTATATCTATCCTTGCCTATGTGTCTTAGTTGTTGCTTATATTGTTGTGATGTTGATCGTGTTATAGATAGAAGTTAATATTGTGATAGGATGTATAATTATATGATATGGTCTAATGGACGTAGATTTATTATTCACACTTCTCATGTTGAATTTAACTTAATCGATAATTTGATACAAAACGTTTTAAGATTTTAAAAGGAAAACATATTCACATAAAGATCAACCAAAGCTCTATTCATAAAACTAAGTTTTGAAAACAAATCCAAAAGCACACATATGTAATTGATCATATTGATTACATGTTGTTTTCTGAATAAACTCTAATTGAAGGTTTTCAAATAAACATTGAACAAATTAAAAAGAGGTAAAACTATTCAACCCCCCTTCTAGTTTTCCACAATTGGTATCAGAGCCACGTCGCTCTAATTTTCAAAACAAATGGTTTTAAAAATTGAGTACGATCCATGTATCAAATTATCCATTAAGGAGGATTAAATATGAAAAATGTTTTGTTGATTAACTTGTATTAGTTTTGATATTATATACACTAATTATACTAGCTCGAAATAAGATTATGCGTAAAATAAGTGTTAAATGTTCGGTAATTAAATCAGAAAGTTTCACACCTTTTCGCAAAGTCAGAAAACAATTTTTTACAAAAAATGAAATTTTGAGTACCAGATGGGCGGCCCCCTTAATTGTCTGGGCGGCCCCCTTAAATACTGGGCGGTCCCCTTAAATATTTAAGGGGTCCGCCTGTCTGTTTGCAGTTTTTTTTTTTTGAAACTTTGAAAAATCATATAAAATTAACCGTAACTCCGTAGAAGTCGTGCCACCCGGCGTTTTAAAGGTAATTGAGACTACTTTCATTTAAAAATACTTAAAAGTAACCATTACAAACTTAAATAAGTCAGAAAGTCAAAATACTATACGGTGGTCAAAAATTTGTGTTTCGTTTTAACGTAAAACTTTTATTTTACCTTTTCCTTCAAGTCGGGCATTCCTAGTTGATATATTTTTGAAAAATTAAGTATTTATGTTTTCAAAATATTGATCTTAATTAAATTATAGTATGGGGAGGAAACTATTTTATTTTCAAATAAAATCGAGCTAAGTAAACATTGGTGTATATAATACACAAAACGACGACAAGCGTTTTATGTGTTATGTGAACTTCTTTGTGATTTTATTTTGTTAATAGAGTATATTAGATAATCGTTGCTATTCGAAATTTAGCTATTTGTGTGTCTAAGTATATGTGCCATGTACTCTATTAGTTTGTAACTAGTTGTCCGTTTATGCCTAACTAGATCTTATGCTAGATTTCTTGCATTAGGATTGTAATATTTTTCTTGCATTGCATATAGGTTAGATGGCTTAATTTTACTCAAACATCTTGTAAATGAGTTAAATCTAGTCACCTAAATACTTCAAACAATCTAATCTATTCTCAACAACACACTTAAATATTTTCAGCAAATTACCTTGTTTTACCTCAGGTTGTTTAAACAAGAGTAATTGGATCATTTTAAAACATTAGTAGTTATATAAAAGAAAAAGTATTTTCAGAATCTAAGTGTGTTCATTATACGTAACAATGAATAGTCTTTCACATAAACAAAACATATAACAATCATGAAGTAATAAGTCAACTTTCAATCATTCACTAACCTCACTCATAAATAATCTTAGGATTAATGGAACACACTATCAAAATGTCTATCTATTTTAAATGAGTGTTCGTGAGGGTCAAGAAAGATCTTGATATTATATCAATTCATTATTCAAATTATGGTTGATATATTTATCAAATCTAATTGATATGTTTTTGAGTGTGGACAAGAAATTTGATTGTTATTTGTTTAGTTTCAAGATTATATCAAATTACAACAAAGGATAAAGTCTTGAATCTACATACTCAATCACACTCGATTGATATGAAAATAACAAAATCCTTTTCCAAGACGATAAGAATATGCATCGGATCATAACTCACACTTGTGAATATGATGTCATATTTAGTCTACTTGTTCAATAGTTGTGTTCCAAATATTTAGCAAATATATGCATAAAATATACAATGAAGTAGGATTGACAACTTGAATGTTTCGTCCGAAATATTCAAGCAATTTACATTGCAATGCAATGAATAAATGTGTCATATCTGAAAAACCAAACATGAGCAAACTAACAACATATGTAAACCTTGCTCACACTACCTAAAATCATCACTCCAAGCTAAAATACACATTTAAGAATAATACACACTATACATTCCATGTATTTCATTTTCTTTGTAGCATGAATGGTTGTGTTACAAGATAATACACTACACATTTCTTTTTGAAATAATATAAGTTATTAGAATTGAAAAATAACTTGTCACAATGCATAAACAAGTAAAATTCATTTATTCAAATACTAATTAAATTATGATTTATAACATTGACATAAATCATAGTAAATAATATTTGTTTAAGATTATAAAAATGTCTAGTTTTAATATCATTTGAGAAATCACAAACTCATTTAAGATAAATAATCTTAATGAGATTCACTTCACAAGATATGCTAAGGAGCATTCTTAAATCAAGCACATTTATTAAATCAATTAATATGCCATCAAAACCAAACAACCGGTAAATCATGAACAGAATATTAAAACATTTTGTTTACTCTTATCTTAACATTCAACACGTCTCTATTAGGATCGTGAGTAAAATATATCATATAGATTTACCCTCATAAGAACATGATGTTTGAATCACATTAAAGCCAAGTATTAGTGAACCAAGCAAACTTCATATTTGGTACTCTTCGATAGGTAAATTTAGGAACTTAATGTCTTCTAAAAGGAGAATGACTACTCGAGAATCTATTGACTAGAAATTCAATTTAACCTAATGGTTGAATTGCTTCTATGTGAGAAGTTGGGTGTGTGTAACCCGTAAAAATGGTCGTGTTTAGCCTGAATTGAGCACCACTAGTAATAGTCTCATACTCATTCTCCAACTTGATTACATTGTTCTTCCTAAATATACCTAACGCTAGTTTATGTTTATGAACTTTGTTTTTCATTAGAGTTTTTTCATTGCTAGATTTATGTCATCTTGCATATATAAGATTTCTAGATGCTTACTTGCTCTTATGTGTTTTGATTGCATGCCTTCGTAATTATTTGCTTAGTTATTGAATGCATGTTTATTATAATAGTTTTTGTTTTTCTCTAACTATTCTGATATGATATATTTTTGTATTTATTTATAATACATGCTTAAATGCCTTTACATGCTTAACTCTACATGTCTCATTCATCTAGGTATATTTTTCTTGTCCTTAGAATTTATACCCTTACTTCCTGAGTACCTTAGCGTCACAATCCGATAGGTCATAACTCAAATTGTCTTAGGTGTTCTAGAGTTTCCATGCATAGTCACTCCCTCATTCATCATCTTGTTTCCTCTCAAACAATCCACTCCTTTGTCAAGAGATAGTTAGATACTAATCTAATACCTCTCTAAGTAGATGTGACAACTTAAAATATTTCGTCCGAAACGTTTAAGTATTTTTAATTAGCGAAATGCAAATTAAAATGTCACTCATTGTTCATGTCTATTTCTTGAGTCATGACTCTATTATTATATAGATGTCAAACACCTTCCGTCCACCTTTAGGAAAACCTCGTTGTATGCTATCCTTCATCCATCGTGTCATTATCAAACTAATCATTTTCATGTTGGTTTGTCTTTATTTGTGTCACACTCTATGTCCGGATGAGCACGAATTTAATGGGAAGGGAAAACACACTCACTCACATATATCCTTCTACCTTACACTCAAACCTCATAACCCTTCTTCAGTACATCCTCAAACCACCAATGTGAAATGAAAAACCGAGTCATCCTTTATACTACCAATCTCGAGTCATCCACCATTTCCATGCCCTCAAAGAAACCAAAAATCAATATCATACCTCCTAAACAATAAACCTCAACCTCAACCTCAAAACTCCATCACCTCAACCTCTAATTTCATATCCTAGTGCACCTAATGTACCATCTAAAACACCCTCCACCACATCCTCATCTCTATCCATCAATGGATATCCCAACTCACAATTGTCTCCACCACCAAAAGTGTCACCACCACCTCCTACCCAAGAAATTCATTCCATGAATATCGCTCTTTCAATCTCACCCATCTTCACCAATAACTCCACCTAGTCATCTTCACAAGAAGATTCAACCATGTAACCATCTCCTACACTCTACTAAATGTGTCATCACCACTACAACTTAATCCATAAAGGTCAAACCATCTTTCATGATACATAAACCTATGTTCACCCTTGTGTCGCTCTTTGAATCAAAGGGCAACCGTCATATTCATACACTTATAAACATGTTTGTCTATGTCATCAAAAGTGATGCGTGGTTTTGCGACCTTACAACAGGTTTTACCTCTCGAGGGATCTCAAGAGGCTTACAACCCCACCAGGCAGTGTACCTGACCGATGTAGTATAGTGTAGTGGTAAGTACGGGGGATTGATCGTTCTCTCACAGGGAATAGTGTTCGTTAGGTGTGAAAAACTACTCTAATAGGTCTAAGGGTGAGGGATGATTCTTTTTGTATTTTTATGTTTTATGGAAAGCAAGTAAAATCTCGGGTTTGAAGGAGTAGGCAGAATTAGTTGCTAGTCAACTAACCCAAAAGCTACTAATGCAAATAAAATAAAATAACAAATAAAATAAAAGTTGTGAAAACTATGATAGAGGAAAGTGTGTTTACTTAGATTTCATTACTCCCTAACTATCTTTTACCGGTTAATTAGTGTGTTATAATTGCGTGGATGACGGGTGTATTCCTTAATACCATTCGTGGGGTGGCGTACGTACTTCCCCAACTCTATAAGCTCCTACTTCACTCCTATGTCGAGCCGGCTAAGAAGCTCCTAACATGGGATCACTAGAATTCGCTCATGCAGTAAATACAACCATAATAACCTAGTACGCATTGGTTCATGTTTCTTAAGACGTTCAAGCATGTTATCAACTGAAAGTCTGCCAGTTTTCTTAAGCCTAACATAGATATACAATCATCCAATACAATTATAAACACACCAACAATCAATAATTAATAGTTAGGTTTCATTAGATCTAAGCAAATACAAAGACAATCTAGCCTAGCATGTTAAATAAAAGACAAGCATAAGATAGAATCAAACAACACATAGACATATTGAATGATTAATTGATTACTTATCTTCAATTGAACATGAAAGATCCAAGGGTATAAAACCCTTAAAAAGTTGCAGAAAATCGTCTAGGGTTTGCCTCCAAAAAGTTCCACACTAATGACTAAAAATTAAGGTAATATATATAGAAAAACAGATCTGACGGCATCACGTTATAGAGCCTGACGCCGTCACCTCGCCGTGCTAGGGTTTCTCGGATGGCCTTCTTGACGCCGTCTCCTTTTAATCCCCAAAAATACGTTCTGGCCTATCAAGGCTTGACGCCGTCTGGAATGGCTTGACGCCGTCTCGTGGTACTTCCAGCAGATTTTTGGCACTTTGTCGAATTCTTCACTTTTATGCTCCAAAAACGTCCAAAATGCTTCCTTTTCCAGATTTCTCCTCTAAAGTACCTAAAATGACAAAAGGAACGATTTAGGGTAATATTTGATCAAATAAATACGAATTCGGGCTTAAATGACCCCCCAAAAGCGGTACATTTTTCGCCTCATCATATACCCTTACACTTGAGATTTGCTTGTCCTCAAGCAAATGCGCTTTTATTCTAATCAAAATACAAGTTAGGGATCATTTAACGCTAATATAAAAGTAATTACAACAAATAGTCGTTCCACTTTAATCATAATAAGCACGGAGATTACACACTAGCACCTCACAAGTAGTGTTTAGATACTCACATCTCTCAGGTGTCATAAATATAAATATCTCATAAATGAAAAAAAATAATATCTCTCACTACCTGTCGTAGCAAATAGATTACCATAGGCTTGGGAAATGATCAAAAACCTCCTCCACTAGGCGTAAGCACCTAAGATAAACTATCAAAGAGGGCTTTTATATGGGTTATAACGTTAGGTGTAGGGATATGATAAACACGGTTTTGTTGGATAAAGGAAATTTTACTGGTGGCGAGTTAAAGATCTTGATTAATCACATGTACTGTACAGTGTTGCTAAGACAAGAATAGACCCGATCTTAAGCTAATGAAACAAAAATAACAAAGAGATAAAATAAACAAGAAATGAAACGGATGAGGGTAGTCCGTATGTTTTTTTCTACTTTTCTTTTTCTCTTTTTTTTTTTTTTTTTTTTTTTTTTTTTTTTTTTTTTGACATACACTCTTGCCCTACCATCCGAATTAATACATCATAGGGGCCTCGGTTCTCCCCTTACACTTGAACTTTTACATAACTTTACAAATAACTATTCTAATGACTCGAATTAAGATAATTAAAACACTTGGAGTACTTTTAAAATATTTAGCACATATGGGGATAATAATTGATGTTCTTCCCCATTACTCATTACACTAGTACTTTACCCATGAGTCCCAATCGTCCCAAAACAATATGTACAAGGATATGACTCGACTTAACAACCATGTAATCAATTAGATAATTAACTTGGGTTTAAACAAATGTTGTCACAATAATGCACTAAAGATGAGTGCATACAAGGTAGGCTAAGGCGATTTGGGTGTACATTTAAGTGGGGTGTAACAAATTCTCACTTTGAGTAAAATGCTCAAAGGTCGAAACGAAAAGATAGGCTCTGAGGGGTGTACTAGGGGTATCGTGTACTAAAAATGAGTACAACGCAAAGGGTGTGGGAGAATTTACTTGACCAATGTAGCCAACGTAATTATAACAAAAACACAGGTGTAAAACAATGGGTTAATCCTAATGCCTCTTATCATGTAGTAAATCTAACTACACGAATGTATTCTCACTTGTGGCCTCGGAATGGTCCTAACGCAAGTTCTAGAATCTAAGTGCTACCGGTACTCACATCATAGCATAAATGCTTTTCCTACCAATTCTAGGGGCGAACCTCACATATTTGGGGTGGAAAAATTTTTAGTGGTACGGTTTTGTGCTAGTCATATAACTCCTATCCGTGAGACGCTCATTAAGATCAAAGTTTCACTCCTATATGTTGTAAAAAATTTAAATTTGGCACTAAAATTGCCTTAACAGGTATTTCTCTCAGTTTTATTACACATCTACCATTAAACAAACAAAAATCAAGCGTAATTGTATTCTCTAAGGTATCGTACTTTACCCCCCTTACACTTAAGATGAACATTGTCCCCAATGTTCAAATAACAAGATGTAAAAGTAAATAAGGTAAAAGAATGAAATCAAATACTCCCCTGATTCGTTCGATGATGATAATGAGGTAACATGGTTAAATCTTCCTCCAAGAAAATGAACGTTGAAAGCTTCCCTTCCGAAATATAAATCATCTTCTTGTCCAATATAACCTGTTAAACCTGAGAAAACAAACACGAAAAACCTGCATAACATCGGCGGGATAAATCTGTATAAGGATATAATGCTTGTGGAATGATTATTTTGCAGATTCCTGGAGTTTATAAGTTAGAGATTCTATAAAAACTTTTTGATTCCGGAAGAAACGACAAAACTTTCAAAAATTCCAGAAAACTGCACCTGACGCCGTCAGATGGGGACCTGACGCCGTCAGAAGTGATCTGACAGATTTTTCATGTTAAGTTTCCGGAAAATTTCTGGAAAAACTTCATTCTTAATTCCTGGAAATACTGCAAAATATCATTATGACTCGATACAAGCATTTGACTCAAACAATTACTAATATGTATGTTAATTTAATATTGTTATGATTCATGTTCCTTCGTTCTAATTAACCGATTTGGATTTCCCTTACACTTATCTTTTGCAAAATACCTTTATATGTAGTTAAGACGAAGTTAAAACAAAATAAAGCATTTTCACAAGTTATTTTTGAAACATGAATCAAAAGCAATAAAATTAAACATGCATACGGAAACAAATAAAAACAAACAAACAAATAAATAAAACACACAAAGCTAATAAAGCATGGGTTGCCTCCCAAGAAGCGCTTTTCTTTATTAACGAGTCTTGTAGCTAGACTCAAAGTCACCGTACATTACGTGACTCCATCATCATTGGTCACGGTTCCTAGGTTCTTCTCATGTCCGGTTTTATATTCCGTTCCTAATTTCAAACAATCCTTGTAGAAACCGTGTATCCTTTCCATGACATAGTTTATTCCCCTACGTCTATCCTCATCATTCCTATAGTAGACCGATTGCTTACGCTCTTTCTCAATGTTGGATAAGTCTTGGAATTGCTCTATCTTATATGGCATTTGGTAGTTTATCTCATCGGTCTCATTCTTAAATCTAACTATCCCTAGTGTTGGGTCGTGAATCATTCCAGAGGTTTCAATGAACGGTTTTCCAAACACTACTTGGGTTAAGCAACTATCTATCACCGGGCGTATGTCTTCTACAATTACAAAGTCGGTAACATAGGTGAAGTTTCCTACATAAACCGGTAATTCCTTAACTCTTCCCGTGAAGTTACTCATCCAACCCTTGTCAGGGAACATCCTATACCCAAGTTGATTTTTCATTATCAAGTTGTAGTGGGCTCTAGTCATGATGTTTATGGGCGATCTATGGTCGATGTAAGCTTTCCACACATGCAAATGTCCGATGTTGCATGGTATGTTGATATTAGAGGGATCGCCCGTTGTGATAATCGGATTACCTAGGAAGTATGGTGTCTCGGGGTCATCGAATAAATCTTTGTGGTATGCCCGTTCTTCCCTAGTTGGTAATTTATTGAAGTAGTCCTCTTCATCATCTACTTCTTCAATTTCACTTTTCCTAACTTCTTTATCAACCTCGATTTTCTTAACCTCATCCTTAGATTCACTATTGTCCTCATTCTTATCAATTGGTTTAATAGTGACAACGTTTACGAAGTGGACATGTTTGGATGAAGAAGGGTCTTTAACTTGGGGTTCGCTATTTGTGTTCCTAGCGTCCTTATGTGGAGGTGATAACACTTGGTTATTGAGGGCTTTCAATAAGTTGTCGATTTTATTGGTCATCTCCGTTTGTTGTTGATTGAATTCGGATTCAAATCTAGCTATTCGAGCTTCTTGAGATGCCATAAATTTGGACATCAATCCTTCAAGATTATTGGTACTACCATAGTTGTTGGAAGGATTGTTATTGAAAGTACGGTTTGAGGAGGAACCGCTTGATTGGAAACGATTAGGTGGGTTGGAAGAATTGGTTTGTTGCGCATTTTGCTTCCACCTAAGGTTTGGGTGATTTTTCCAAGAGGGGTTGTATGAATCACCGTAGGGGTTTGGCTCGGGTTTGAAAGTGTACCACTTGTCTCCCGCTCCGTCGGTACGCGAGGATGCGTAGTCCGCAAAAGCTTGTTCGGGGAGTTCCACGCAATCACGAGTGTCGTGGGGACCACTACATAATTCACATGAAGAAGTGATTTTGTTCACTTGGCTTGAAGGTTTAGGAGCCTCGTAGGATTTCATGAGAAACTTGACTTGGTCCTCAAGTTCTATGATCCTACGGTCGGAAGTGCTTGAATTGTTCGAAGGCAAAGATATTGCCTTGACTGTTTTATTCAAATCACGGGGATCATTCCAACTTTCGTTGTCATAAAGAGCAAGATCTTCTAGGAGATCCCATGATTGTTCCACACTTAGATCACGTAGCTTACCACCGGCCGATTGGTCAATGGTTTGCCTCGTGGAGAGATTGATATGATCGTAAAAGATTTGGACTTGAAGCCAAAGATCAATACCATGGTGAGGGACTTTGTGGAGTAAGTCCTTGAATCGAGTCCATGCCTCGTAGAGGGTTTCGCCTTGACGTTGTTGGAACATCAAGATATCATTCCTTAGCTTGGTAGTTCTCCCCGGTGGGAAAAATTGAGCAAGGAAACGCGTGGTGAGATCATCCCAAGAGGTGATGGATCCTGCGGGTAGACGCTCTAGCCATTGACTAGCTTGGTCACGCAGAGAGAATTGAAAGAGACGTAATCAGGTCGTCTCTCGAGTAGCAACATCAAGGTCTATGAAATCAACGATTTTGAGAAAATCCTTGAGATGTTGATTTGGATCTTCGGAACGAAGTCCATGGAATGCGCATCCGCTTTGCACCAACCGGATGGTGTCGGATCGCAAGGGAGTGACATTGGCTCCTTGAGTGAGCTCAATGGTGTTTCGATAGCCTTGGTGGCTAGGACGGGAATACTCTCCTAAGGTGCGTGCTCTAGGAGGTTGTGGTGGTTGTTGTGGTGGTGGGTTGTTGGGATCGAAGATATTACCACCTTCCATGAGGTCGGATGGTATGGTTACGAACAAAAACACAAAGAAAAAGATAGACTAAAGAAAATCCTAGAAAAATAAAATAAAAATCTCACTAGAAAGGAATCTAGTGAGTAGACCTAATAAAATAAAAATTCAACCTAAACAATAACTATTCCCCGGCAGCGGCGCCAAAAACTTGATGCGTGGTTTTGCGACCTTACAACAGGTTTTACCTCTCGAGGGATCTCAAGAGGCTTACAACCCCACCAGGCAGTGTACCTGACCGATGTAGTATAGTGTAGTGGTAAGTACGGGGGATTGATCGTTCTCTCACAGGGAATAGTGTTCGTTAGGTGTGAAAAACTACTCTAATAGGTCTAAGGGTGAGGGATGATTCTTTTTGTATTTTTATGTTTTATGGAAAGCAAGTAAAATCTCGGGTTTGAAGGAGTGGGCGGAATTAGTTGCTAGTCAACTAACCCAAAAGCTACTAATGCAAATAAAATAAAATAACAAATAAAATAAAAGTTGTGAAAACTATGATAGAGGAAAGTGTGTTTACTTAGATTTCATTACTCCCTAACTATCTTTTACCGGTTAATTAGTGTGTTATAATTGCGTGGATGACGGGTGTATTCCTTAATACCATTCGTGGGGTGGCGTACGTACTTCCCCAACTCTATAAGCTCCTACTTCACTCCTATGTCGAGCCGGCTAAGAAGCTCCTAACATGGGATCACTAGAATTCGCTCATGCAGTAAATACAACCATAATAACCTAGTACGCATTGGTTCATGTTTCTTAAGACGTTCAAGCATGTTATCAACTGAAAGTCTGCCAGTTTTCTTAAGCCTAACATAGATATACAATCATCCAATACAATTATAAACACACCAACAACCAATAATTAATAGTTAGGTTTCATTAGATCTAAGCAAACACAAAGACAATCTAGCCTAGCATGTTAAATAAAAGACAAGCATAAGATAGAATCAAACAACACATAGACATATTGAATGATTAATTGATTACTTATCTTCAATTGAACATGAAAGATCCAAGGTTATAAAACCCTTAAAAAGTTGCAGAAAATCGTCTAGGGTTTGCCTCCAAAAAGTTCCACACTAATGACTAAAAATTAAGGTAATATATATATAGAAAAACAGATCTGACGGCGTCATGTTATAGAGCCTAACGCCGTCACCTCGTCGTGTTAGGGTTTCTCGGATGGCCTTCTTGACGCCGTCTCCTTTTAATCCCCAAAAATACGTTCTGGCCTATCAAGGCTTGACGCCGTCTGGAATGGCTTGACGCCGTCTCGTGGTACTTCCAGCAGATTTTTGGCACTTTGTCGAATTCTTCACTTTTATGCTCCAAAAACGTCCAAAATGCTTCCTTTTCCAGATTTCTCCTCTAAAGTACCTAAAATGACAAAAGGAACGATTTAGGGTAATATTTGATCAAATAAATACGAATTCGGGCTTAAATGACCCCCCAAAAGCGGTACATTTTTCGCCTCATCAACATGTTTGTCTATGTCATCAAAAGTCAAGTGAATTTCATTATGAAATGCGTCTTTTCCACTTTCTAACAAGTGAAGAACACAAAGAAGATATCCAAGCTTCAAGTGTTGTTGAGTCATCACCACCTCATCCAAGTGAATTTCATTACGAAATGCGTCTTTTTCACTTTCTAGCAAGTGAAGAACACAAAGAAGATATCCAAGCTTCAAGTGTTGTCGAGTCATCACCACCTCATTTCACATATCCACCTTCGGTCGTCAACCAACAAAACACCTAAAAATCCCATGATTCCCAATCATCCACCTTTGTCAAACGATATATTAATCTAAACCATACTTGTGAACCCTTTGCCATCACCTTCCCTTTCCATCCATGCTCATCCATCTTCGTTTTTCTACGTTTTTAAAAGAACGTACCATCTTCATCATCATCTTCTTTTAATTCTTTTTGAGTATATATTTTGGCATATTTCGCCAAAATATGTAGTCGATTTTTTTTTGGTCGTAATCATTGCCATGTCTTAAGCATTGGTCATGATATTTTGGATTTAGGTTGTTGCTTTCAAAACAATAATTGCATGTGTCATATTTTTAGTCCATATACCTTAGACATCCATATCTTGTTCCCCAATAAGTGTCATGCATATATCTATCATCATTATTATGTATATGTGCATTCTTTTTCAACTAACTTTGCCTTGTAGCACTCTTCCGTTACTTGATTTCTTGGTGCCTCAAATAAGGGGGAGCATACACCAAGGGGGAGCATTGGAAAATGTCCAAGTCATTACGTTTCTAACCATTAATGACATCTACACATTTTGATATGTATATTTCATCCTTATCTATATTTTTTTTGTTGCACGAAACTAAATCTTGATGTAGGTTAAGAGTTTGCAATTTATTTGATCCATGGATCCACTAGAGTCAAGTTCAAGGGATGTCAATGTTTTGGGGTTTGACAAGTTCAAGGATTGAAGTGTAGTAGAAGTCGCGACTAGGAGTCCACCTTTTTGCTTCGACAAAAGGGGGAGAAGAAGTGTAAACAAGTAACTTATACATTTTACTATGAGTTATAGTTTACATAGTTTGTCATCATCAAAAAGGGGGAGATTGTTGGCATAAATATTACGATATTTAATCTAAACATCCTCTTCATGTTTTGATGATGACAAAGATGTAAGTTACAACACATAACGTAAAGTGCTTAAGTTACTTGTGATCACAAATCATCTATGCATTCATACGTCAACATCTCTCGACATCTCAACGTCTCGAGTATGCTTCAACAATCACTTAAGGTATGTATAAACAAATGTCTAATACATTTTATGATCAAAGGGATTTTTATTTAACACTACAAAGTTTATAAAAATGTTATAAACATTTTATATATTTTTGAAAAACACTTTTGGTAATTAAAGGAAATGTTTAATTCATAATAAATATATGAATTCAAATTTTTAACCAAAATCAGTTAGTTTTTCACCAGAAAAGACAAAGTTTTCTGGCTGTTACAAGAGGGCGGCCCCCTTAAATATAGGGCGTCCCCCTTAAATTTTAAGGGGGCCGGCCTTCATTTAAGGGGACCGGCACGCTCCAAACGGTCAGAATGTTTGCCTATAAATACTGGTTCATTTCTGCCATTTTCTTAACCTTTTGCACTAAAATTTTCAGTCCCAATCCTTTCTAAACATCCTTCAAAATCCTTTGATCATAAGATTATAAGCTTTTGTTTCAAGTGATTCAATCCTTCACCACTCAAAGTGCAAGAGAAGAATACTTATTATCATCAAGTCAAAGAAGCATTAGAGTCTAGTTAGTATTGATGTGAAGTTGTAGAAATAAGTTATGTAAGTATATGTAATAAGTAGATCAAGATGATCTTACTTAGTAGTGAGTCAATAGGTGAGTAAGAAGAGGTGTGAAGAAGTTGTAATGTGAAGAAGTCATGTAGGTGTGAAGAAGTCGTGTGTAGAAGTTGTGTAGTGATCGAAGTCGTGAGATTGGTTCTAGCTACGATTAGAACTCGACATTTAGCTTTGTGTCGTTAAACCGGTGTAAGCGACGTTGTGTAAGGTTTTCTCCGCCATAAGGGAGCTTATTGAAGTAGTGAAGAAAACTCTCGAGTAGGTGACTCGGGGAGTGGAGTAGGGCAAGGAAGGTGTCCTTGTAGCCGAACCACTATAAATCATCGTGTCCGGTTTGCATTTCCTTTCTCTTATCTCTTTTCATTTATTCTTGCATTTATCACTTTATATCTATCCTTGCCTAGGTGTCTTAGTTGTTGCTTATATTGTTGTGATGTTGATCGTGTTATAGATAGAAGTTAAGATTGTGATAGGATGTATAATTATATGATATGGTCTAATGGACGTAAATGTATTATTCACACTTCTCATGTTAAATTTAACTTAATCGATAATTTGATACAAAATGTTTTAAGATTTTAAAAGGAAAACATATTCACATAAAGATCAACCAAAGCTTTATTCATAAAACTAAGTTTTGAAAACAAATCCAAAAGCACACATATGTAATTGATCATATTGATTAAATGTTGTTTTCAGAATAAACTCTAATTGAAGGTTTTCAAATAAACATTGAACAAATTAAAAATAGGTAAAACAATTCAACCCCCCTTCTAGTTTTCCACAAGTTGGTTGAGTGGTTGAATCAGGAGGAGTAACTTATAACCTCCAGGAATCTGCAAACATTCATTCCACAAGCATTATATCTTTATTTGTTTTCTAGGACTTTATTTTATGTAGATTTTACCGCCGATTTTACGCTAGGTTTTCTTGTTTGTTTTCTCAAGTTTAAACAGGTTATATTGGACAAGAAGATGTACATGGATGGTCAAGTTTTTGGGCATCAAATCTCAAGTTTTTGGCGTTGCTTTAATTTTGAAGTTTCTACATTTTCTTGGAGGAGGATCTAACCATGTTACCACATTATCCACACCGAGCGAATCAGGGGAGTATTTGTTTCATTCTTTCATTTTCTTTACTTTTACATCTTTTTAAATTGAACATTGGGGACAATGTTCGGCTTAAGTGTAAGGGGGGGTAAATAAAGATTCCTTAGAGAATACAATTGCGCTTGATTTTTGTTTGTTAAGAGTAGATGTGTAATAAAACTGAGAAAAATATTTGTTAGGGTAATTTTAGCACCAAATTTAAAATTTTTTGCAACATATAGGAGTGAAACTTTAGTCTTAATAAGCGTCTCATGGATAGGAGTTATATGACTAGCACAAAAACCGTACCGCTCAAAAAATTTTCCACCCCAAATATGTGAGGTTCGCCCCTAGATTTGATAGGAAAAGCATTTATGCTTGTGTGTGTACCGGTAGTATTTAGATTCTAGAACTTGCGTTAGTGATTCATCCCAAGTCCACAAGTGAGACTACATTCATTTAGTTAGATTTACTACATGATAAGAGGCATTAGGATAACCCATGTTTTTAAGCCTGTTTTTATATAATTACATTGACTTCATTGGTCAAGTAATTTTCCCACACCTTTGCGATGTACTCATTTTTAGTACACGATACCCCTAGTACAACCCTCAGAGCCTATCTTTTTCGTTTCTAACTTTAAGTTACTGGAAAGACCGAAAGGAAGAAATTCTGAATAGCGCATTCCGGTTACTTAAAGGAAGAATTTGTTTACAATCCACCCCCAAATGTACACCCAAATCGCCTTAGCCTTCCTTGTATGCACTCACCTTTAGTGCATTATTGTTACAACATTTGTTTAAACCCTTAGTTAATTGTCTAATTGATTACATGGTTGCTAAGTCGAGTCATATCTTGTACATATTGTTTTGGGACGATTGGGACTCATGGGTTAAAGTACTATTGTTATGGAGTAATGGGGAAGAACATCAATTATTACCCCCATATGTGCAAAATGTTTTAAAGTACTCCAAGTGTTTTGATTTTCTTAATTCGAGTCATTAGAATAGTTAATTGTAAAGTATGTAAAAGTTCAAGTGTAAGGGGAGAACCGAGGCCCCTATGATGTATTATTTTGGATGGTAGGGCAAGAGTGTATGCAAAAAAAAAAAAAAAAAAAAAAAAAAAAAAAAAAAAAAAAAAATCAAGAGAAAGAAAAAAAAAATTAGAAAAAAGAAAAGAGAAAAACATACGGACTACCATCCCGTTTCCTTTTATGTTTATTTTATGTTTTCATTAGTTTATGATTAGCTTAAGTTGAGTCGAGTCTTGGCTTAGCAACGCCTCATTGTACATGTAATTGACCTAGATGATTAACTTGCCACCAGTAAAATATCCCTTATCCAACAAACCCTGTTTATCATATCCCTACACCTAACGTTACAACCCTTGGAAAGTCCTCTTTGATAGTTTATCTTAGGTGCTTACGCCTAGTGGAGGAGGTTTTTGATCCTTTCCCAAGCCTATGGTAATCTATTTGCTATGACAGGTAGTGAGTGATATTTTTCCATTTCCATTTAGTTATATAGGTTTATAACACCCGAGAGATGTGAGTATCCAAACACTATTTGTGAGGTGCTAGTATATAATTTCCGTGCTTATTTTGATTAATGTGGAGCGATCATTTGTTGTAATTACTTTTATATTAATGTTAAATGACCCCTAACTTGTATTTTGATTAGAATAAAAGCTCATTTGCTTGAGGACAAGCAAATCTCAAGTGTAAGGGTATTTGATGAGACGAAAAGTGTTACGCTTTTAAGGGGTCATTTAAGCCCTAAGTCATAATTTTATGATCAAATATTGCCTTAAATCGTTCCTTTTGTCATTTTAGGTACTTTGGAGAGGAAATCTGCAAAACATAGCATTTTGGACGTTTTTGGAGCATAAAAGTGAAGAAAACGACAAAGTCAAGAAATCAAGCTGGAACAGTACCTGACGGCATCACGTTCTACATGGTGACGGTGTCACTCTTTGATGAAGAGGTGGATATCTACTTTGCACTTGACGGGCCAGAATGATTTTGAGGCATTTACACGTGACGGCGTCACGTGTTATTTCACCAAGGTGGTCACGCTTTAAGTTAAAGAGAGACGGCCCAAAACACTTTAGAACCAGACGGCGTCAAGAGTGGATCTAGGCCATCAAGGAACCCTAATCGCGGCGAGATGACGGCGTCACATGCTAAAGGGTGACGCCGTCAAGTTGTAAAATCTATATATACTTTTCTATTTTTCATTCATTAGTGTGCAATTTTAGAGAGCAACTTTGGAGAGAACTCTTGGTGTAAACCCTAGCACGAAATTCTGCACCTTTGGAGGGTTTCATACCCTTGTTTCTTCCATGTTTCATTGAAGATAAGTAATCAATTAATCATTCAATATGTCTATGTGTTGTTTGATTCTATCTTATGCTTGTCTTTTATTTAACATGTTAGGCTAGGCTTATTTGTGTTTGCTTAGATGTATTGAAACCTAGTTATTGATTATTGATTGATGGTTTATTATTAGTTGTTGTTGGGTGATTGTTTATCGATGTTAGGCTTAAGAAAACTGGCTAATCTCCTATATGGTAACATGCTTGAACGTCTTAAGAAACATGAATCGGATGTGTACTACGCTTTTAATGGTTATAAATAATGCATAAGTGACTACTAAGGAGGCCATGGTTCGGATACTAAACGTGTCGCCCTAGGAAGAGGTACAAGCTTATAGAGTTAGGGAAGATCGTACACGGCCCTACGACTGGTATTTAGGAATGCAACCCGTCACCCACGCAACTGTAATAAGCTTATCAATCAATAAAAGATAACTATGGAGTAATGAAATCTAAGTAAACACGTTTCTCTCCATATAGTTTTCTCATTTTATTTACTTGTTATTTTATTTTATTTGCATTTGTAGTTATTTGGGTTAGTTGACTAGCAACTAATTCCGCCCACTCTTTCAAAACCGAGATTTTTACTGCTTTCATAAAATATAAAAAAATACAAAAAGAATCATCCCTCACCTCTAGACCTAATTTAGATCATTTTCAATCCTAATGAACACTATTCCCTAAGTAGAACAATCAATCCCCCGGTACTTGCCACTACACTATACTACATCGGTCAGGTACACTGCCTGGTGGGGGTTGTAAGCTTCTCAAGATCCCTTGAGAGGTAAAACCTTTTACGTAGGTTGCAACCAACACGCATCAATGCCCAATTATGGGAAATTTTTAAAAGAACTTCTTAATAACAAAAACAAGTTGGAGCAAATATCCGCTACCTTTCTCAATGAAGAATGTTCAGCCATCGTTCAAAACAAAATTCCACCAAAACTCGGAGATCCCGGAAGTTTTCTAACTCCATGCACGTTAGGAAATAACATCACATGCGATGCTTTAGCCGATCTCGGTGCAAGTATCAATTGATGCCCTATTCGATGTATTCTAAACTTTCCATCTATACTTTGAAACCTACAAAGATGAGTATTCGATTAGCCAACCATACATACCAATATCCTGTTGGGGTTGCCGAAAACATGCTTGTCCAAGTTGGTAAATTAGTTTTTCCCGTGGATTTTGTAATCTTAGAAATGGAGGAAGATAGTAGAGTACCTCTAATTTTAGGAAGACCTTTCCTAAACACCGCTGATGCCATTATCAAAGTCAAAGGTAAAGAACTCAACCTTGGAGTTGGAGAAGATAGAATTACCTTTCTAATCGACAAAGCAATGAAATATCCATATTCCAGTGATGACACATGTTTTAACATTGATGTAATCGATGAAGTCACTGAAGAAGAATTGGATGCATTACTTGACAATTCTGATCCTTTCACAACTACTTCTGAGAAAATAAATGAAACAAATGTTGATAAGGAATTCGCTGAATTTATGGAAGTAAAATTCGAAGAAGAAGAAGATGAAGTTGAAGAAGGAGAAATAGTGGAAGAGAATTTCGAAGAAATTACCATTAATGATCAAATGAGGATCAAAACATCTCTTCAAGAACCACCAACTGATCTTTAGCTTAAACCACTTCCCAATAATCTCGAATATGCTTACTTGGAAGAAAATTCACTTCTTACTGTGGTCATATCTTCATTGCTCAAGGATGATCAAAAAGAAAATCTTGTTTCTGTCCTCAAGAAGCATAAAAGCGCTTTTGCGTGGAAAACTTCTAATATCCCAGGGATTAGCCCCGATTTCTGTAAACACAAAATCAATTTCGAAGAAGGTGCTAAACCAGTTGTAGAAAGACAACGTCGACTCAATCCCAACATGAAAGAAGTTGTCAAGAAAGAAATCATTAAACTTCTTGACGCTGGAATTATCTACCCCATTGAAGATAGTCCTTGGGTGAGTCCAGTTCACTGTGTTCCTAAGAAAGGCGGAATGACTGTAGTGACCAACGAATGGAATGAATTAGTTCCTACTAGAACTGTCACTGGATGGCAAGTATGTATTGATTACAGAAAATTAAACAAAGCTACTAGAAAAAATCATTTACCTCTGCCCTTCATGGATCAAATGCTTGAAAGATTAGCAGGCAACAAGTACTTTTGTTTCCTTGATGGTTTTTCAGGATATTTCCAAATTCCCATTGATCCCTCTGATCAAGAAAAGACCACATTCACATGTCCCTTTGGAACCTACGCTTATCGGCGTATGCCTTTTGGTCTTTGTAATGCACCCGCAACTTTTCAAAGGTTCATGATTGCTATATTCCAAGATATGCTTGAAACGTCTATGGAAGTTTTCATGGATGACTTTTCAGTATTTGGAAATTCATTTGAAGCGTGTCTCTCTAATCTAGATAAAATGCTTGAAAGATGCGAAGCTGCACATCTTGTTCTCAATTGGGAGAAATGCCATTTCATGGTAACTGAAGGAATTGTGCTTGGACACAAAATTTCAAGTTCAGGGATGGAGGTTGATAAAGCAAAAATAGATGTTATCACCAAATTACCACCTCCAACTAACGTTAAAGCCGTTAGAAGTTTTTTAGGACATGCCGGTTTTTACCGTCGTTTCATCAAAGATTTTTCCAAAATATCTCGTCCTATGACAAAACTTCTTGAAAAAGATTCTGTTTTTGACTTCAATGCTGATTGCATTAAAGCTTTCGAAACACTAAAAAGTCAGTTGACTAGTGCTCCGATTATGGTTTCACCTGATTGGTCACAACCATTCGAGCTCATGTGCGATGCGAGCGATTTTGCTGTTGGAGCTGTTTTAGGACAACGTGAAGGAAAACATTTTCGTCCTATATACTTCGCTAGCAAAACACTCAATAACGCCCAACAAAACTATACGGTTACGGAGAAAGAATTGTTAGCCGTAGTTTTTGCTTTTGACAAATTCATATCTTATCTCGTGCTTTCGAAAACAATGGTGTTTACCGATCACTCAGCGCTTAAATATTTGTTCGCCAAACAAGATGCAAAACCGCGTCTTATCCGATGGATTTTACTACTCCAAGAGTTCGATATCAAAATAAAAGATAAGAAAGGAGCAGAAAATCTTGCTGCCGATCACTTGTCTCGTCTTGAGAATCCAAATTTAGAAGAATTAAAGGAAGATGAAATCGATGATTATTTTCCCGATGAAACTCTCATGACTATAGATAGAGTTGATGAAGAAGAAATACCGTGGTTTGCAGATTTTGCAAATTATTTCGTTGGAAATATTCTTAAGAAATGTTTAACTCATGCCCAACGAAGTAAATTCTTTTCGGATCTAAAAAACTATTATTGGGAAGAACCTTATCTTTTCAAAATGTCTCCCGATGGGATGATCCGAAGATGCGTTTTTGGAGCTGAAACCAGAAAAATTCTTGATGAATGCCATCATGGCCCAACTGGGGGACACTATGGTCCTACCACCACAGCTAAAAAAGTTTTTGATGCTGGATTCTATTGGCCAACTATTTTCAAAGAAGCTCACACTCTTGTTCAAAACTGCGATGCTTGCCAAAAATCCGGTAGTCTTTCTCGTAGAGACGAAATGCCTCAAAAGAGCATTCAAGTCTGCGAAATATTCGATATTTGGGGAATCGATTTTATGAGACCCTTTCCTAAATCGCACAAATACGAATATATTCTCGTTGCAATCGATTATGTTTCCAAATGGGCTGAGGCTGAAGCTTTACCCACTAACGATGCACGAGTTGTTGTCAATTTTCTCAAAAAACTTTTTGCTCGTTATGGAATCCCTAAAGCGTTAATAAGTGATAGAGGAACCCATTTCTGCAATAAACAAATGGAGAAAATCATGAAACGATATGGAGTTCATCATCGTTTTGCTACAGCTTATCATCCACAAACCAGTGGTCAAGTCGAAAATACTAATAGAGCTTTGAAAAGAATACTCGAAAAAAATGGTTAAAGACAATCCTTCCGTTTGGTCGAGGAAACTCGATGACGCTCTATGGGCATTTCGCACGGCATACAAAACTCCAATTGGCACAACACCGTACAGATTCTTGTATGGAGAAACATGTCATTTGTCGTTCGAAATCGAACATCGTGCTTACTGAGCATTAAGAAGTTGTAACCCCGATCTCAAAGTAGCTGGAGAAAAAAGATTCTTGCAATTGCATGAACTCGATGAATTGAGGCTTCAAGCCTATGAAAATTCCAAGCTATACAAAGCCAGAACCAAAGCTTATCATGACAGAAAGCTTAGAATTAGAAAAGAATTCAAAGCTGGAGATAAAGTTCTGCTCTTCAATATGAAATACAAGTTTAAAGCTCCGAAACTCAAACCCAAATGGATGGGACCTTAGATAGTGAAACATGGATTTCCATCCGGATATGTTGAACTTTATGACAAACACGGTGGAAGTTTCATTGTTAATGGTCACCGAATTAAATTGTATTATGATAAGGAGCAAATGAACGAGATTTCTGTTGAAATTCCATCCGAATCTGAATACGAAGATATCACATTCATGGCACCTCATCCAAACACATACAGGGAAAAGATGCCTTGGGCACATGAAAAAGGTTTTATCTATGATGCTCTCCCTAGAGCATGGGAAAAAGTCACATTAGAAGATATAGATGAAACTGGAGAAGGAATTGTGGTAGGAAACGTATTGTACGTACCAAAATATCCAAAGAGGGAATACCAAACCGCATCAACGTAGTTCTTGCGAAGTTTGAGTCAGGCTAACGACTCGTTAATAAAACAAGCGCTTCTCAGGAGGCAACCCATGTGTGTTTACTATTTTTTTTTCTTAGTTTATTTTCAGTGACTACACTCCAAAGTTAAACCACTTGGTTGAACTTAAGTGTGGGGGTGTCTCACTAATTTCTAATAAAACATGTTGTAAAACCCTGAATTTTGAAAACATAAAAAAAGACCAAATTGCCCTACAACTTAAAATTTTGATTAAAGAGTTTATAAAGCACCAAATTTGTCCCGAACCTTTGGAAATAAACAAGTTATGAAACCAAATAATTTATGTTACTACATTTTAACATTTTGGGGTGTACAAAAAAATTATATAAACACACACATATATATTATGTCCGATTTTAATTATTATGAATTATTATTATTATTAGTAATCCTAATTAAACCAAATAAATCAAGATAATCACAAAATCAATTTAGGCAATCCTTATATTCAGTAAATTGATTTACTTGGGCCGAAATATTTGCTCCCTCCCCCTATTTCACTCGGCATTACCTTATTTCTTTTATTTCCTAAATCGAAAACCCTAATTAAGCACACAAAAATTCACCGTGACTCCATACGAATTTCTGGAAGGGATCTAGCATTTTTCTGGGTTCTTCATCATCAAGAGTAGCTGGGAAAAATAGGTTTTGGTTTGTTGGAGGCTTGGTTCGATCGGGGTGATTTTCTTTGGTCGATTCTTCATCCGATAGGTATAAAATTCATACGCTTGATCTACACGTTCAATAATTGATCTGGTATTTTTCTCATGTCTATTTAATCATATAAGACTCATACAAACTATCTAAATCGAATCATGCAAGGTGGTGTTGGTCGTTTGAATTATAAAGGGTTAAAATGTGTATAAAATCCAAAAGATGCTATACGATTTTTCTGGGTCATATTCATAATTTTTATGGGTTCTATGATCATCATATAAGTCTATAAAAATGTTGATTCTGATTGTTGTAGCTTGTATTGATCGTTTTGAATTTAAATAGCCAAGACGTGTATAAAATCTAAAATATGGAAAACGAATTTTCTAGGCATGAAACTTATTTTATTTGGACTCTATATGATCCATATGAATCTGGAAAAATGTTATTTTGAATTGTTATAACCTAAAATGGCCTTGTCGAATTTTGTTTCTAATCGGGTTTTAAAATAGAAATCGTGTAATTGGATAAAAATAAGAACGAGCGAATTAGGGTTGTGTTTTTAGGTTAGATCTGGTCTAATAAATTATATAATGATGGAAAAATAATTGGATGATGATTTGGGAAATTAGGGTTAAGGTTTGGTAATTTGTTATTATTAACAATTTGATTTTGAAAACCATAAGGGTGTGTTTTGCCGACTTTCAAACTGGTGGGCTATTTTTATAAACTTATTTAGGTCAGTAGCAATGTGGGAAAAATATAACATGGGGTCCTTATGTGTAGAATTGGCAAGATATGGATTTATTTGTAAATATGAGTTCGAATTGGAAATAATTAAAGTGGAGGGACTAAAAGTGTAAATTATGGAAACTTGAAGTTATTTTGTGTAAATGATTATATTAAGAGTGTTTTGTGTAAACTTGAGTAATTATGGGCCTAATATGTAATTGTTGCTAAATCATGACTTAAATTATAAGTTTTGAACACTTAAGGGACCAATTGTGTAAATTCTGAAATTCTGAGGGTCTGATCCGTAACATACATAATTCTGAGGTAACATTCTGTAAATTTGAAAATGAGATGCTTGGTTGGTAAATATGGATATCATAAGGATTAAATCATGAATTATGTAATTAAAGGGCTTGTTTTGTAAATATTGTAACTAGAGGGGTATAATCTGTAAATTATGAAACTAAAGGGATTATGATGTCATTCTGAATAAAATATGTATTTAAATCAGTACTTGAAGTATTTTCACTTTAGACCTTTGAAATTGATGAAGTTACAATTAAAAACCCTAAACTTTGTGAACTTGTCATAATTAACCTTAGACTTCTATAACTTGATAAAATATACCTTTATTCCATAATAATCTTTGAATAAGGACTTAACCTACTCTGAAATAGTAATATCTGTTAATTCTGGAAACCTGCTAATTATGGAAACTTACTAAATTTGGAAAGTTACTAAAAATGGAAAGCCGACTAAGATAAGTAATCTGAGTTAAATAAGCTTTTAATAAAACCAGTCATGAATTCGTGTAGATTCGCTGAAGATGGAGTTTGCTTCCGACCTTTGTGTTTCTGTTGTGTTTCGTTGGCGGTTTAAGGTACAGATATTCTATCCCTTTTCAGTAGGGGTTCTCTCATGACTTTGATCTTGATCATTGATTCGTTATAAGATTCCCTAAGCCATTGCTATGTTCCCTATGATTTGATTCATTCTTGATGATTCCTTTGATATGATCCATTTGATATATGATTCACATTCAGTGATATTCCTTTGATTATGCTATGCTATGATTCGGATATGCTGCTATGATTATATGTATGTATGTATGTTTCGTTCCTTCTTATGCCCGAGTTTTTAACTACTCATGGAGGTACCATGGGCGTGTCATCGAGGCACCGATGGCATGACACTTTCTGTGGAGGTGTGATTGATCCACGGCGTCCCCACTTTGTATGATATGATATGATTATGAGCTCTTTTGCGCACTTATGATATGTGTATACCTGTCCTGCGAGCAGGGTGCATGTATGTTTATGTATGTATGTATGGGGGGCGTATGGATGCATCCTAGCACTTATGTTTATGTATGGTTATGATATGGATATATGTATGGTGAACTGGGTATGTGCTCTATACTCCTTCACGTTCGGGAGCTAGCTACTCCATGTGGTACCGAGAGGTCTCCCCTCTCCGTATCCTTTGATATGTGGTTATGGATTATGTATGTATGTATGAAACCTATTCGAGTGACTCTGGTAGGTCGGCTCGTGGCTTCCTTATGTTTCTATGTGTCTATTCGAGTGACTCTGGTAGACACGCCTTTGTTCATACGTGCTCATTATTCTCTTATGATTATGCTTACGTTGATATCTCTATGATCCTTCATTTGTTTGACTTATAATATTGTTCGACTGTTCGTGGATCTCTTATTCATTTGACAGATGATATTCCTTTCAGCAGAAGCCTATGATTTCTTGTTCTCTTATACTTACATACGTTTCGACTATCCGTTTGTTTTGCCATATATCTGTTCACTGGGCTTTTTAAGCTCAGCCGCATTTCTTTTCCTGCGGCAGGTTTTAGGTTGGAAGCTGGGTTTGGGTGAAGAGTGCATAGGAGCATTAGTGGACTACCCCGATGATTAGAGGCCCATTGACACTTGGATTAGATTTGGATTTGGATTCGATTAGATTTCTCTTTGGTTTTGTATTTCATTCTTGTATAGAGTTAGTATTTCCTTTGTAACCTTTAAGAACCCTTGTATTACTGTTGATGTACGCTTTGATTCGATCTGATATGAAACCATTATGTATGACATCTACCCTTATCGGGTTGGGGTGTTACAATTATGGTATCAGAGAGACAGGCTGCGATTTGTAATACATTTACCCTTGGCCTGTGTAAGTTAGGACCACTAAGTTTTCCCTGTAGGCACTCGTAAGACAACCTTTGAAAATTGCTTTAAGATTTCCCTATAGGAACGTAAGTTTTGACCAGTGAGGAATGGGTAGACTATAAGGCATTTGTTTAAGTATCATTGTATCCGCATCACTCTGATTCGTGCCTTGCTTTTGGTTAGATCCTGTTGATATCACTTTTGGAAAGTGAAAGCTTATGCTTTGCACCACCTAAGGTTTGAACCTGATTAAATTTTGAAGGCATCGAGAATGTCATAATAATTGCCTGACACTATTTGATCCTTATCTTCAGATTTTGACTCTGATCTCTGATCCTTTCATTAATCATTTTGACGCCTCTTCGGGCACATTGTGAACCTCCATGGCGATGACGTATTTGATATATGTTGTTATTTATCTCTTGCTTTTGATAAGTATCTATGAATCTTCCGACACTACTTTGATTTCGTTTCACCCATCTCTGTCCCTATGAGAAGTCTTGTGGTGTTTAACCACGAGTATAAGAATGTTTCCTCTCACTTTTGGAACGATAAGTTTTGCTATGCTGACCTGTTTTTCTTTGGATAGTTAACTTCGATTTTATTCTGACAAGGAATTGGTTGACTGATCATTCCAATATTGACAACTATTCCCCTATGTCTCACCTTTGGTGTCTGTAACAATTTTGAACTTCCTACCATGATTACCGATTGTTAAACCCTTTGCTATCACCATTACTCTGGAGACTCGTGTGTTACTTTCGCGGTTACGAAGTTTTCCTAGAACCCATTTCGTACACCAATGAATGAACCTTATCTTGAGAAGTTATTTGGCACCCTGCGTTTCTGAATATGATTCCTGATCGAACCACCAAATTTTCCACCGGAATGTGAAGTAGGATTTGTCATGATACCGAGAGATTGTCTAGTCACCAAGCGAAGATGTTTTTCCAGATGTGTCCGGGATCATACCAGTTAGTTTGAACAACCGAGAAGAGCAGCAACCGAAGATCAGGAAGCAAGTTTGCTTAAGTGTATCTTCTGGGCGTACTGTAGTTTCGTTCGCGATTAAGAAGGATGGTGACAGGAGATATGTATTGATTACAGGAAGCTGAACCGTATTACTGTTAGGAGCCAATATTCCTCCACCTTGAAACGACTATGTGTTTGTTTAATTTCAGAGCGCGAAGTTTCTTTCAGATGGAAGTATAAATTGAAGTTATTCTTGAAACCGCCTTCCGTATTTGTAACGACTGCTATGACGGTTAGTGACGCTAATAGTATTAGCTAAAGCTCTGACTGTTTCGTGAATTTGATAAATAATGTTTTCTTGTGAGTACCTGGGCAAATGGTCATTGTATGACTTAATAGTACGTTCAGAGACGAGGGAGAGCATGAAAATCATCTTTGCACTTTGTTAGGAAATTCGTCGATCATTTGTACATTCGGAAAGATTGATACTGGTAGAGACAACGATGTTATTAATTGAGGATATCTCGTTAAAATCCGCAAGTTTTGAAAACTATCACCAAGTGGTCAAGACCGATGACAGAATGAAGAACTGAAACTTTTCTTGAACTTTACAGAAGAATTCTGGATGATGTTTACAAGTTGCGATACCATTGAGAAATTTCGTGAACCGAGAGAGACAGCTTAGTTTGATTGAGAATGGAGTGTGGGAAAAGCTGAAATAGAAATTAGCTTCCATACATTCAGGCGGAACAAATTTTAGGACATTTCAGAAAGAGACTCGGTATACTCCCTTGCAGCACAGAAGGTTTTGCGCATGCATCAAGACAACTAGAAGCATATCAGAAGGATTACTTCATTGCCTGACCTGGAGTTGACAACAGCGGTGGCTACCCTGAAGAGTGAAGACATTTCTTACAAGGTAGAAGCGTTGGCGATGCAGAAGATCTAGTTAAGATGGCGAACCTGGAACAGATGAAGACGTGCAGTCTCACTTCCCTATTCATCGTGGTTGTACTAAGATGAATTGAGAGCGGAAGCAGACTGGATGACGAAGGATTTAAAGATCGTGCCAGAAATTCACGTTACTCCATCACATTCCAAGAAGAACTGCAGGAAGCTTGATGAACCAGACACAAGTTCCCGATTTTGGTTTCACTTTCACGATTGATGAACAGACGAAGACAGATTAACCGGACCGGAGGAGATTGGATGTGTTGAATGAACGGATTTTTGAAACAGACCTTTTATGTTTGGAAGAATTGATTTTATGAAGGCCGAAGATTTTGACTACTAACTTTCATTTCCGTTGACCCTCTTAAAGCTTCGTTATATAGTTATAAGATCCTCTAATGATTTAAGTTCCCTAGAAGCATTTCAGTTCGTGTTCATTTTTCGTATGTTCGGTGATGGCTTTGTTTGAGAGATTTTAGCAAATTGTGGAAGATCTGATGCGTGTGGACGGCGTACCTTATTCTGCTTAGCCATCTGAGATTCCGATACTCTTGCGAATAGTTTTGTTTTCCCTCTTGTCTATGACATTTGATCTTGTTGAAAATTGAGACTATAGAAGTACTAGGTGGATTAAGATAGGTGGTTTTGCTCACGACTCGAGATAAAGTATGATCATCATGAAGGCATAATTATGTGGTGCTAGTATTATGACGCCTGATCAACGTGATAATACTTACACCATATAACGTGCACTCATTGTGGACATAGGATATCTTGGGGAGTACCTAAGAAGTTTAGAATTTGATCTCCGTTGGATTACCGGTGATTAGTGAGACTTTAGGTTCATTCTACCTATGCGTATACTCTGTTTTCGTTCGTTAGATATCGGGATGACTTTGGACTCTCGTTTTACATTCCGTTGACCTCAGTTATAAATCTTGAACTCTTTGTATAGCTCTCTACAGTTTGACACAGTTAATTCGCTTTGAAATTGTGTTCGTATCCTATACGATATTTCGAGAAGAGTCATCTATCATCCTTTATATGTTGCATTGGCTTTTGACCCGATTCAACCTGATTTGTCTCCTTCTGAGGAATTTGAACCCACCTTGTTTTGATCGAGTCATGAGAAACTATTTGGTCTGAAGATCTTTTGGAAGAACCTTCCCGAGCGTGAGGATATTTATGACGATCTTTTGTAATTTACTACGACTCTGTCTAACTTTGCGACTTCAATTTTCGAGGACGAAAATTTTCTTTTTAGAGGGGAAGAATTGTAAAACCCTGAATTTTGAAAACATAAAAAAAGACCAAATTGCCCCTACAACTTAAAATTTTGATTAAAGAGTTTATAAAGCACCAAATTTGTCCCGAACCTTTGGAAATAAACAAGTTATGAAACCAAATAATTTATGTTACTACATTTTAACATTTTGGGATGTACAAAAAAATTATATAAACACACACATATATATTATGTCCGATTTTAATTATTATGAATTATTATTATTATTAGTAATCCTAATTAAACCAAATAAATCAAGATAATCACAAAATCAATTTAGGCAATCCTTATATTCAGTAAATTGATTTACTTGGGCCGAAATATTTGCTCCCTCCCCCTATTTCACTCGGCATTACCTTATTTCTTTTATTTCCTAAACCGAAAACCCTAATTAAACACACAAAAATTCACCGTGACTCCATACAAATTTCTGGAAGGGATCTAGAATTTTTCTGGGGTTCTTCATCATCAAGAGTAGCTGGGAAATATAGGTTTTGGTTTGTTGGAGGCTTGGTTCGATCGGGGTGATTTTCTTTGGTCGATTCTTCATCCGATAGGTATAAAATTCATACGCTTGATCTACACGTTCAATAATTGATCTGGTATTTTTCTCATGTCTATTTAATCATATAAGACTCATACAAACTATCTAAATCAAATCATGCAAGGTGGTGTTGGTCGTTTGAATTATAAAGGGTTAAAATGTGTATAAAATCCAAAAGATGCTATACGATTTTTCTGGGTCATATTCATAATTTTTATGGGTTCTATGATCATCATATAAGTCTATAAAAATGTTGATTCTAATTGTTGTAGCTTGTATTGATCGTTTTGAATTTAAATAGCCAAGACGTGTATAAAATCTAAAATATGGAAAACGAATTTTCTAGGCATGAAACTTATTTTATTTGGACTCTATATGATCCATATGAATCTGGAAAAATGTTATTTCGAATTGTTATAACCTAAAATGGCCTTGTCGAATTTTGTTTCTAATCGGGTTTTAAAATAGAAATCGTGTAATTGGATAAAAATAAGAACGAGCGAATTAGGGTTGTGTTTTTAGGTTAGATCTGGTCTAATAAATTATATAATGATGGAAAAATGATTGGATGATGATTTGGGAAATTAGGGTTAAGGTTTGGTAATTTGTTATTATTAACGATTTGATTTTGAAAACCATAAGGGTGTGTTTTGCCGACTTTCAAACTGGTGGGCTATTTTTATAAACTTATTTAGGTCAGTAGCAATGTGGGAAAAATATAACATGGGGTCCTTATGTGTAGAATTGGCAAGATATGGATTTATTTGTAAATATGAGTTCGAATTGGAAATAATTAAAGTGGAGGGACTAAAAGTGTGAATTATGGAAACTTGAAGTTATTTTGTGTAAATGATTATATTAAGAGTGTTTTGTGTAAACTTGAGTAATTATGGGCCTAATATGTAATTGTTGCTAAATCATGACTTAAATTATAAGTTTTGAACACTTAAGGGACCAATTGTGTAAATTCTGAAATTCTGAGGGTCTGATCCATAACATACATAATTCTAAGGTAACATTCTGTAAATTTGAAAATGAGATGCTTGGTTGGTAAATATGGATATCATAAGGATTAAATCATGAATTATGTAATTAAAGGGCTTGTTTTGTAAATATTGTAACTAGAGGGGTATAATCTGTAAATTATGAAACTAAATGGATTATGATGTCATTCTGAATAAAATATGTATTTAAATCAGTACTTGAAGTATTTTCACTTTAGACCTTTGAAATTGATGAAGTTACAATTAAAAACCCTAAACTTTGTGAACTTGTCATAATTAACCTTAGACTTCTATAACTTGATAAAATATACCTTTATTCCATAAAAATCTTTGAATAAGGACTTAACCTACTCTGAAATAGTAATATCTGTTAATTCTAGAAACCTGCTAATTATGGAAACTCACTAAATTTGGAAAGTTACTAAAAATAGAAAGTTACTAAAAATGGAAAGCCGACTAAGATAAGTAATCTGAGTTAAATAAGCTTTTAATAAAACCTGTCATGAATTCGTGTAGATTCGCCGGAGATGGAGTTTGCTTCCGACCTTGGTATTTCTGTTGTGTTTCGTTGGCGGTTTAAGGTACATATATTCTATCCCTTTTCAGTAGGGGTTCTCTCATGACTTTGATCTTGATCATTGATTCGTTATAAGATTCCCTAAGCCATTGCTATGTTCCCTATGATTTGATTCATTCTTGATGATTCCTTTGATATGATCCATTTGATATATGATTCACATTCAGTGATATTCCTTTGATTATGCTATGCTATGATTCGGATATGCTGCTATGATTATATGTATGTATGTATGTATGTTTCGTTCCTTCTTATGCCCGAGTTTTTAACTACTCATGGAGGTACCATGGGCGTGTCATCGAGGCACCGATGGCATGACACTTTCTGTGGAGGTGTGATTGATCCACAGCGTCCCCACTTTGTATGATATGATATGATTATGAGCTCTTTTGCGCACTTATGATATGTGTATACCTGTCCTGCGAGCAGGGTGCATATATGTTTATGTATGTATGTATGGGGGGCGTATGGATGCATCATAGCACTTATGTTTATGTATGGTTATGATATGGATATATGTATGGTGAACTGGGTATGTGCTCTATACTCCTTCACGTTTGGGAGCTAGCTACTCCATGTGGTACCGAGAGGTCTCCCCTCTCCGTATCCTTTGATATGTGGTTATGGATTATGTATGTATGTATGAGACCTATTCGAGTGACTCTGGTAGGTCGGCTCGTGGCTTCCTTATGTTTCTATGTGTCTATTCGAGTGACTCTGGTAGACACGCCTTTGTTCATACGTGCTCATTATTCTCTTATGATTATGCTTACGTTGATATCTCTATGATCCTTCATTTGTTTGACTTATAATATTGTTCGACTGTTCGTGGATCTCTTATTCATTTGACAGATGATATTCCTTTCAGCAGAAGCCTATGATTTCTTGTTCTCTTATACTTACATACGTTTCGACTATTTGTTTTGCCATATATCTGTTCACTGGGCTTTTTAAGCTCAGCCGCATTTCTTTTCCTGCGGCAGGTTTTAGGTTGGAAGCTGGGTTTGGGTGAAGAGTGCATAGGAGCATTAGTGGACTACCCCGATGATTAGAGGCCCATTGACACTTGGATTAGATTTGGATTTGGATTCGATTAGATTTCTCTTTGGTTTTGTATTTCATTCTTGTATAGAGTTAGTATTTCATTTGTAACCTTTGAGAACCTTTGTATTACTGTTGATGTATGCTTTGTTTCGATCTGATATGTCACCATAACGTAATACTTCTACCCTTATCGGGTTGGGGTGTTACACATGTAGTATTTTGTTTGTTTGTTTTATGATTTGTACAGGTAATGATGACGAAACTTGGACACTTGGAATAAAGATTCACAAAGAAGTTGGAAAATATGGTTCATTTTCTTATTTCCCTATTTTCATACTTTGAAGTTCGCTTGTCACATTGAGGACAATGCTTAACTTAAGTGTGGGGGGGGGGGGTGAATAGGTAAATAAGAATAATCTGTAAATTTCGAGCTTAATTTTAAATTTTGTTGCCCGTGTGATCTAGTTATTTGTCATTTTTAGGATATAATATTGATGCGTTATGCGTGTCGTATGTTGTAGTATAGTTTTAGCACGTTTAGATGCGTACTCAAGTTTTAAATTTATATTTAGCCGACTTATCAATAACACACACACTTAACGAGCAGTGTACCCGGTCAGTATGAATATAGTGGTAAGTAGAGTGTCGATCACTAAGAGTGGAACGTATTATCTCGTTAATCTAATCAGTATTTTAATATCCTAACGCAAGGGGGTTTCAGCCTGAGAGACTGGCACGATTTGTTTGCAATTAAATAATAAAGTAAACCAATAGGCACGAATTCAGCAAGTAGCACACACGTACACAGATAGATACTCGAGACAATAAGAGGGCTGTCCTTATAATTAAGTAGATTGTCACTTGTTTTATTGATAGCTTTATATGAAGTGTATATAGTTAACCCTTTCTCGTTGGTCCTATTCTTATCGGCGAGTAAACCCTTAATGATTACTTATGTCTAAAAGTTATTCCTAAGTGATCAATTTAGTAACAACCGTGGGAGCCACATTATGTCCCGCAGTCAAATGCCCGCAAGCCACTAATAAACACAGAGGTTATCAATGCACTAATAAGTAGTAACCAAAGACATCAACATATAAACTTTAATTAATGAGAAAGCAGTTTTAAGGGAGTGCAATCTTTCCGTTGTCACATTACACAAGCCACCAATCTTGATGAATTAAAGTTTACTAACACAATAAAACAAAACTACTTAATGAATTAAACATATGCAGCACCTTCTTACAGCTCTTGTATCTTTGATTTGGGTGTGTCTTGTGCTGCCTCCTTGACTGAATTCGTCCTTTTGTTCTGCTGTTCGGTCTTCTGTCTTTAGGGTTTCGAACTCTTTAATCCGTCTGGTCTACGGGGTATTTATAGTTTCTGTCTGAGGGAAGATGCGGCGCATCTATTAAGTAGATGCGGCGCATTGACTTAACTTCGCGTGGGGTCCAAGATTATAATATTCAGGAATATTCGTACACCGCCAGAAGATGCGGCGTAACTGCCTTTATAGATGCGGCGCATGTCCTCTTGTATCTTGGATCGTATCTGGTGATATCTTGATAGAGATGCGGCGCATGTCCTGAGTGAGATGCGGCGCATCTGGAGCAGATTAGTCTTGATCTTGTCCATTTCAGCAGACTCTTCACATTATGCATGTTTTGCTCCATTATTAGTCCAAAATCGCCAAGTTTCACCAAATGCTTGTTTTCAACTGAGAATTACAAAAGTAAACGATTAAGTATCAATCCTCATACATAATATAGTAAAACAAGTCAAATTAATAGGATAAATGATAGTAATAAAATGTACTTATTTGAGTTCATCAAATATCCCCCCACTTGAACTTTACTTGTCCCCAAGTAAACCTTAGAATTAATCTTATGAAAATGTATCCTAAAAGATGTTAGGATTTATTTTTATATTAAGCATGTATTCGTTTTATCATAATCACACAACTAAACACTTAACGAATTAGAAGTAAAATAAAATATCTTGATAAAAGCAAATCTAATCGTTTAACTGTCCAGTCGCGACGAATATCCTATCATAAGCTTGGCAAGTATACACATCTCCACCACTAAAGCTAAGGAATAACAAGTCTAAAGCGGTAAAAAGGGTTTTTAGGCTTAAGGGTTAATTATTCTTAATCACTATCGATCTCAAATTCCAGAAAAGGCGACAAAATCACAAATACATGATCGAATCCACGAACACGATACTTGCAATTGCTCAAATCCTTAACTCGAATAGGCTAAAGATAGGTCCAAACTTTACCAATAATAATATATCAAAAAGGGCGACAAAATCATAAATACATAGCCGAATCCACGACTACGATACTTAAGATTGCTCAAATCCCTAATCTCAATAAATCAAAGGTTCGGTTGGATAAAGAATAGGGTATGGATAATATTTGGGATATAAATTTGTGTAAAATGAAAAATAAACAAAACAAAACAAATAAATTAAAATCCTAAGTGTGGTTAATCACTATCCCAACCATCCCATGAATAAGACTCATATCATTGAATAACTCACGCTTTAACACTTGAAACACACGCTTTAGGTAGACACGAATTATACTCAACAAGATCTTAATCAAAGAATAAACCTTAATTGGCGTTCCCATAACTGCCAATTCCCATTCAATCCATAAATATAGTACAACAAATAGTGGCCATATGAACCACTTACATAACTTTACATACGTTGGTTAAAACTAACTTCCAACTCTCCCTTTTTCTTTTTCTTTTCTCATTTTTTCGATTTTTTTTTTTTTTTTTTTTTTTTTTTTTTTTTTTTTTTTTTTAACTTGAACATAGATGTGTAAAATTTCACCACATCACTATAACTTTCTTTCCGGATAATTTTTCCATATTTTTCATAACTTCAGAAATAACGCTAATAGTGAAAGTAGTAAACACACGAAAAATAAACTCAAAGATATACAATATTTACTTTCACTCCAATTGCATTGTGCAATTTCCCGACCTAACCAAAGATAATGTATTACGCACACGAACACAGGTAATGTAAGGAAACACACTTTGCCTATAGTAATCAACCAACCACGGATTTTAATCTACAGGGTAGGCTAAGGTTTAAGGTGTAACGAAACATTTTAAACATAGGTATATGAAACGAAAGGAATGGCTCTGAACGTTTTTCTAGGGGTATCTTACTCTAAAAGTGAGAGTAACAAAAGGGTTTATACGGGGGTTAACTAACCAGTGTAGCTAGTTAATAACACATAACATATAATAGGCTATTTGGGTGTAATCCTAGAATTTTACCAATTTAGACAAGTCATTCCAATTATAAAAATAATACTCATTATGGTGGTCTCGAATAGTATACAAGCCAAGTTCTAAAGTTTACAAGTCACCGGCACACTCATAGATTTGTGAATTTAGAAAAATCACAATTTTTGAAAATAACGTCATGTGTGCAGCTATGCAACTTAGATCTTAAACAAAAACATGCTAAAATTTTTTTTTTTTAGATTTTGATATATTAAGCACATTTTAAGCATAATTTTTGAAAAAGTTTAGGACAAGTAAATGTTAAGTGTTCTAATTCTCCTATCCCCCCACTTAAGTTAAACAACGTCCTCGTTGTTTGTATAAAAGGTTAAAAACTGGAAAAGAAAAGAATTAGAACAGAAAAACTCCCCTGAGATTTGCTCGGTATGATCCTCCATTTGATAAGAGCAAAAATCATCTTCTTGTGGATTAGAACGTTTAAGCTTCATACTTGATGTATCAACAGGAAATTCAGGAAACTATAATACCACCAACACTTAAAAACACACCTAAGATAAGAAAGGTTCAAACTTGCATAATACATTAGTAGTTAGATAAAATAAAACTGAAAAATTAAAACTGGAAATCATCAGGTCAGTCGATGCGCCGTATCTTATTGAAGAAGATACGCCGTATCGAGCCTGGAATTAATACGTGTTAGGAATATAAATATTCAGATGAAGGCTCGGTCACCCCGAGCATCTAATTAGCATTTCTATAGCTCGTAGGCTTATCTATATTAGCTTAGTAATATTAGTATTAGTATTAGTCGTATCTATATTTGTGGAGTGGGTCGGGGCTTTCCCCTCTGTCAGCTCTCTCCACAGTCCACTAGGGACATAATATGTAGTAGTATATATACCCCTTCCCACACATGGGAAGGGTTGGACCTTTTCAATCTAATATATTACAAGTTTCTTTCTCTCTCTAAAAGGCTCCCACTTTCTCACTCTAAAACTCTTCTATTCGATCCAAACAAGCCTCACACAAGTGATTCTTGCATTGTGAATACCTTACAATTGGTATCAAGAGCCATGGTTAGGTCCATGAGAGTTGGTATTCACGAATTTGTGTAGTTTGTGAGGTGTTTTTACTTTTGGGTCGATTTAGAGTTTTCAAGATCTTTGTTCGGTTCGATTAGTGGCATATGCTTCATTTTGTGTTTTTGTTTAGTGATTAGAGGTTGTTTTATATTGAATTTGTGTAGTTCTTTAGGTTTTTCTTGGTTAGATTTGGTTAGATTTGTAGTTTTTTTTAAGTTTTAGTTCGGTTTTATTAAGTAGTATAAATTTCATCTTTGTACTTTGTTTAGTGATTAGAAGTTAGTTTTCTTTGTACTTTCTACATTAAGAATAGTATTAGAGTGGTATTTAGTGTTTTGATTCACAGATCTAAGAACGGTGTGGTGATTTTGAGAAAATTCGTGGGTTGTAGTTGAGTTGTTCTTGGCAGCGGTTTGTCTATTTTGGACGATTATTGGACTCGGTTTGTGTCAATCTTGGACACGGTTTGTCCTTTTTACTCGTTTAGGCAAAAGGACAAAAGGCAGTGATAGTGACGTGCCTGGGAGTTTGTGCCTACTCGGTTTGTCCCTGCTGCGCGTACTCGGTTTGTCCCTGCTGTGCATACTCGGTTTGTGTAGACTCGGTTTGTCTCAGAGAAATTTACTCGGTTTGTATCTACTCGGTTTGTCCCAACTGCGTGTACTCGGTTTGTGTAGACTCGGTTTGTCCCTGAAGAATTTACTCGGTTTATGTCTACTCCCGTATTCACTATGACAACTAACTCAGACTCCCTTATTTCGGAGGTTCTCAAACTGTACGATGTTATCAAGGATCATGGGAACTATAATTTCACATCTATAACAGAAACAAATGATACTGATTCTGATGGAACTGATGAGTCACATTCGCGGTCACACATGGATGAATGCCTTCAGGTTATGCAGTTGGCTAATGATAAGGACAGTCAAGTAGCATGCTTCAGTTCACTTTTATCACACATTAAGGTTTTGTTTGGAAAATCTGAATACGTGATGGGGTACAAACGGGCTTTCGCTTCACTCTTTGGTCAGGAAATTGGTGATTTCACAGTCATGATGACATTATATCTGGATCAACTAGAACAAGAGCTGGTCAAGGAAGAATATTCTGAAGATAAATCCAAAGCGGCTCTCAATGTGATCAACAATCAACTCCAAGTGTTTATCAATTCTCAATACACTATGGATTATGATTATGACTGCCAAGTGACTAAAGAGTGTTTTGCTAAATATACTGGGTCAGAAGTAGAAATGTACAAAACGACACTGCTACTGCTGATAAGGGATGTCCAGGGGTTCATTGAGGAAAAAGGTGAACTGGGTAGGAATGGAACTAAATCAGACAAGACGAATGATGGTGTCAACACAGGAAGTGACTTTACAAGATGTGAGAAGGAATCCTACGAACCTGAAAAACACCAAGCACAGATCACTGTGGTACATCTGTCTCATCTAGATAATACTGTTTCTAATGTAAATGTTCATGACAATTCGTCGGATTCCTTGCCTACGGCTGAGTCTTTCAAATCACCTGATATGATTGAAAAAAGGGTTTACAATGAACTTTTAAAAGGATTTTCAAAACTTGAAAAACATTGTGTTGATCTTGAAATTTCAATGCAACAATTAAAAGAAAAGTTCCTAATTAACCTTCCATCAAAAAATCCGGAATTACCTGACTTTCGGGAATTTTTCATGATAAATGAGTTGAAAGATCAGCTGGTGGCCAAGAACGCGACTATTAAAATGTTAAGGACCAAACTAGGTGAATTGCAAGAAAAGATCAATGATGATAAAACCTCACATGACGCAAACACTGTTGAGTTACAGGCTGAAAATGATCACCTTCAAGCACAAAACCTTAGGAAAAGTTTCTCATTAGCTTCTCGTAGGAATGATGTAAAGAAGTCGGCCAAGAACAGGGTGAATCCTAAGTTTGTCAAATCACCAGTCTTGGGAACACCTTCTCCAAGGTGTGCTCCCCAAGTTGGTGAGACTAAGAGTTTGCCTGAATCAATCACTTCACAACCTAGACATAAGGGAACATTAGCTAAGAGTCATTTTCAGGATAAGTCTCATATGGCACCAACAAAGGAAGACAATGATCATGTCACTGCATCCATTACGTCGACAAATAATCACCATAGGCCTGTAAAATTAATGAAGCACCCTAGGAAGCCTAATAGATCTAGTGCTGAAAAACGAGAAACTTTCTCTCGTAATAACACTAAGGTGCCTCAGAAACAGAGCATATTTAGATCGTGCCTAAAATGGTTGCCGACTGGTAGATTATTTAAGAAAGTTGGTTGTCAGTGGGTACCTACTGACACGGAGAATGCCTCTATGAATGTTTGCAAGAAATCACAAAGACAGGACCCCATAGTCACTAACCAATACATATGCAAACAAAATACTTATGATAGTGCAGGGAGACGGTTTCCGCGTGCAGCTACTCTCACAGAATGCATCATGAAGAAACTCAAGGTGTGGCTACCAAAGGGGAGATCAACTCCCACAGAGGAGGTTTGGAAAACCCACCGATGATGTACGGGGACAATGACTTTTGAACAATTCAGTTCAAAACTCGTATAGATTTTACAAAGAATATCTCAAGTATCCTTTTTCTTGGTGTATATAGTTTCTCCTAGTTTATAGGTACATGTTTCTTGTATATATATAGTATTATGTGTTCTTGGACAGAGAGAGGCATGTCTTCTGGATATCGATAACATTTACGACCCTAGAAATGTCATTCAATAATGACACGGGGTTTTAAATGAAGCTCGAACAGAAGTAGAATTCTAATAAGTAAATCATGTCTCTATGGCTTGCTATTTCTTTAGATAGCAACCCGCGCGTCAATCTGGGGAAAGCACGTCGCCAAAAAGACGGCTGTTCTTCCAACAAGGTGATGTTCACCTGAGCATGGATTACTTCATATTCATGTTCATTCATACTGATGATTGTTGTTGGCCTAAAGACGTTCACAGTTGATCTCACCAAGTGATAAATTGCTGTTCAATCAATGTCTAAATCTCTCTACAAAAGCTCAGTCATTGATTGAGGGGGAGAACAATAGCAATTTAAACTTGTCTATGAGTATTCATTGTGTAAATGACTGGGCTATTATTAAGTCCTTAGGGATTTAGTGTGCCTATGTGTGTTAGAAGGCATATTGATTGGAAAGTCAGGGACCACAGGTGTCATTTAGTACAAAGAGGAGAGTTAGGAGTCGGGTGTTAGAATTGTAAACTATGTGGTTTGTCTAGCCAACAATGACAGGGACCAAATGTGTCATTAGGAGTTAGTTGTTAGAAGTGTAACCTATGCGGTTTGTCTAGCCAACAAAGACAGGGACCAAAAGTGTCATTAAGGTTAACTTCAATGTTAGGTGAGGATATTTAAGAACCTTTACACACTCGGTTTGTCCCTCAACACTCTCTCTCCTCCCTACCAAACCTCCAAACCGAACATACCTCTTTCTCTATCAAAACCCACGATCTATAGCTTTATCCACTAATCGAACTTCATCCTAGGTAATTAACGATTCTTTCTACTATCAGTTGACTAAGTCTCGCATCTGTCCTAGATTCTTATCATTTCATGTGATTTTCTAGGTTGATTCATAAGACGCGTCAATCGATCATAGGTTTGTCCTCTGTTACTTGCTTTTGATTGATGGGATTTTTGTCTATGTGTGTAATTACTGATATCATATGCTTTTATTGATTCATTTCTTAAGATATGATTAGGATTGTGGTGATGTATCGAAAGATGTTTGACTTCAAAAAGTCAAAATTGTTCTTGTGACTAGGTGTAGGTCGTATTATTTGCGATTGGTATGTCTCTAGGGCTGAGAGCATTGAGTTTTTGCTAACAAAGTGAGGAATCAGTCTTGCTAAGTAGTTAGCTATTGTTTGGTTGGATACGATATGTCGATAGATTTGTGATTCGGTTTTGAGTGAGGATGGGTTTAGATAGGTTTGATAGCCTTAAGGTCTCGGATTGTTCCCTGATTATGCATACAGTGAGTAATTTATTCTGTGGGTTCATGGTAAACGATGTGGGTTGTATGTTTTTGGTTGAATATTTGCAATGCGTTGTATGGTAACTATGTGTGATGTTATTGATATGGTTGAGAAGTAATTAGGCATTTCAAGTGTTGTTAATGCTATGTCTAATCTGTAATTATAGCGTCCAAATTTTATCAAGTGTGTATGTTTAGATGGTATTATTCTTCTATGCGGTTTGTCTGTTTGGTTATGTGAGTGTCTGTTTGTGTATCCATGGACTCGGTTTGTCCGTTTGCTCACTAACGTGGTTTGTGTGATTGCTCACGGACTCGGTTTGTCCATATGCTCACGGACTCAGTTTGTCCATGTGCTCACGGACTCGGTTTGTCCATGTGCTCACGGACTCGGTTTGTCCATGTGCTCACGGACTCGGTTTGTCCATGTGATCACGAACTCGGTTTGTCCATGTGCTCACGGACTCGGTTTGTCCATGTGCTCACGGACTCGGTTTGTCCATGTGCTCACGGACTCGGTTTGTCCATGTGCTCACGGACTCGGTTTGTCCATGCGCTCACGGACTCGGTTTGTCCATGCACTCACAGACTCGGTTTGTCCATGCTCTCACAGACTCGGTTTGTCTAAAAGCTCACTAACTCGGTTTGTTTACTTGCTCATGAAGTCGGTTTGTCTTAATGCTCATGTACTCGGTTTGTCTAAATGATCACAAATGCTGTTTGATTATATGGTCATGGATGCTGTTTGTATACTTAGTCATGTATTGTCATGAATGCAGTTTGTCCACATATTCACGATCTCTATTTGTCTATGTGCTTATTAACTCAGCTTGTCTATATGTTCACATGTATACACTTAAGCTGTATAGTTGATACTTTAGTATGTGCATGATGTATGATGCATATTTGGTCTCTCATAATTGAGTGCTACTTGATTTAATGTGGTCTATTGCAATGTTCACATAGGCTATGTGCTAATCTTGAGGATTGACTCCCATCTAACTTGTATGGGCATACTGTCTTTTTGTGAATGTGTGTCTGTAGATACAATGACTGATACTGAGATCACCACTTCTTCTGAGCCAAACCCCGAGGTCTCAACACCTGTTCGCACAGATGAACAAATCCTTCCAAAGAACAAATGGATCCCTATTGGAAGGAGCAACTGTTTTATTGATGTGGCAAGACCTCAACCCAATCCTATTTACAAGATATATGTTGATATCTTGAAGGAAACTACTTTCTTCAGGGCTTTCACAGCATGTGCAACCGTTCCCTCTGTTTACATACAGCAGTTCTGGAATACGATTCAACTCAACACAGACACCGGAAATTATCACTGTCAGTTAGATGAACAATGGTATGACCTTACCAAAGACACCATCAGAGGGGCTCTTCAGATCTCACCTGTTGTCATTGATAAACCCTTCGCTCAACCTCCTACATCCGAGGCTCTCGTCCACTTCATTAATGATCTGGGTTATCCATCAACCGTCCTCAAGGTTTCAACAATCGTCACCAGTGAAATGTATCAACCATGGAGAACTCTCGTCACCATCCTCAACCTATGTCTTACTGGGAAGACTTCAGCTTATGAAAAACCTAGGGCTCCCGTGCTTCAAATTCTATGGGGAATTGTCAAACGTTCCAACATAGATTTCGCTGAAAGGATCTGGGAAGAATTTATTCACTCCATTCACACCTTCTTAGAAGACAAAGTTAAACTGGAGTCTAATCTGGCCAGCAGGAAGAAAGTTAGAAAGATATTAATTCCTAGTATCAGATTCACAAAACTGATAATCCACCACCTCTACTCTCTTCACAAGTTCCATCCCAGAACTAATTCTCCTCTCCATTTGTCCTCTGAAGAATTTGTTCTGGGAAATCTCAAGTGGGCTGCCAAAGGGGCTGATAAAGAAGTATTTGGAAGACTTATTCCTGAGCTCCTTATCTCAGACAATATTCGTCAAGCCTCCTATTATAAGGATTATCTGAGCAAAATTGAGCAATATCAGAAGTCCCTCTCTGATAAGGTAAGAAGTGAAGCTGAAACCCCTGAACCAGAAACCCAGAAATCCATCAAACAAACCCAATCTAAATCGAAATCAAAGAAAAGAAAGGATGCACCCACAGAAGTTGAGGGATCTAAGAAGAAGAAAAAGATCAAAAGGAAGGCATCAAGCAAGAAGTTGAAATCCAAGAAAATCAAGGCGAAAGGTCAAAATGATGATGAAGAGATGGTGGGACCTGAACTAGGTCTAAGAGATGAAGAAGATCCGGATCTACTACAAGCCTTGGAGCTAAGTGCTAAAGAACACGCGGAATCTACAAAGAGTGCTACAAAAGGAGTTGTCCTTAGAGAACCTGTTGCTGAAGGCAGTAAGCCATTACCTGAAGTAGAGGGCAAAGGTAAAGGAGTAGCTACAGTGGTCCAAGCTGCAAAGACCCTTCTTACCATATCATCTCCGGCATCCAAGACAACAACACGATTTGTGCTCAGGAAACGTGATCAGGGATCATCTAGAGCACTCGATCTTTCTGAAGGACATCAAGAAGAATCACCAAGCTTTGAAGCTGCTCAAGATTCCAGTGATACAGAAAGCGATGAACAGTTGTACAAGGAAAAGAAGGTGGAGATGAAGATCGCACATACAGAAGTAAAAGACCCACATGATCAAAGTGAAAGTCATAAAGAGGAAGTTCATAAGGAAGCTGAGTCTGGTAACGTTATTAAAGAAAAGGAGGGGGAGATGAAGGTCACACATTCTGAAATTAAGGATCCACAAGATCAAGGTGAGAGTCAAGATGAGAAAGTTCAGAAAGAAGCTGAGTCTGATAACATCATTATGGAGACTCATGATCAGATAACAACAACCACTACAGAACCCCCACAAGAAATACAACATGAAGAATTCGTGGCTTCTACATACCCGGGGGTTCATGAGAATCTGAAAATGAAGGAAGATGAGCAATCTCACCTGAATGAACCAACAGGGTCTACAGGCACTCTATCGTCTCTGAAGAACCTTGACACCGACTTCAACTATGGTGATCAATTCATTCTGGAAAAAGCCAACGACAACACCACAGAGACTGACATACCACATGATGATAAGGAAGTAGAATCAATGGTGTCCGTACCAATCAAACAAGACATGTCTGGCATTAAATCTATGACAATTCCTGTGTCTTCAACAGCAACTATCATAGTAGATCCCTCACCAGAAGCAACACCAGCGACACCCATCCCTCCAGAACTACCATCGAATTTAGCATCACAACTAACTGCCGCCACTAAGCTCATTGATGACATGTCACGAAAGATGAATAATTATGAGCAGAGGCTACTTAATGTGGAAAAGCTTAATATAGAACAAAAGGTGGCTCAAGCTGTGAATGATCAGGTGGAGGAAGCAGTCAGATGGGCAATGGAAGCTCCTATGAAGACACGATTCAGAGATCTTCCTACTGCTGATATGAAATCAATCCTCTATGACCGAATGTTTGAATGTGGTCAGTATCAAGGTCACGAAGATCATCAACGGCTTTATGATGCATTGGAAAAATCGATGCATCGTGATAATCAGGATTTCCTTATGGCTGAGCTTGAAGAACAACGGAAGAAGAAGAAAAGGAGACAAGATAAACCCGGAACACCCCCTGGCTCTCCACCACATCCTCCTCCACCCCCTCCACCTAGTGGTGGATCTGGAGCAGCAAAGATGTCAGGAGCTTCAGAATCCACCCAAGCTCAAGCTCATCATCGTCCAACTGAATCCTCTGGTGGTAAAGATCAAACCACTACCTCTTCTGGCCCAAGCACATCTAAGGGGGTTTCAACGGCAGGATCGCTTGCATGGACCACAGTTGATGACAGATACAAGCCCCCGTTCTCGCCAGTTCCTGAAGATTTTGTCATGAATGAGGAATCGGTTGCAGATGATTTGTCTACTCAAACTGATGAAGAAGATGTCTCTGCAAACACCAATATCCCAACAGTTGATCCTAATCAAAAATGGTGGTTGGAATTCTTACGCACAGACACATCGGATGACTCTAACCCCACCAGTAAACGATTCACCAAGGAAGACAGAGAATCTTGGGTGAAACCTGTACCTGAAGAAGAACGTGAACCAGTTCCTGAAACAGATTGGTCTATTCCATCATCAGACACAAGTGTTCCTAAAAACAATTGGGCAGCTGCCATTGCATCACAACACAACCCACCTCCAGAGAACTCACTGCTGGCAAAAACAAAAGACATGGGGGCATTTATTAGTTGGTTCTGTAAGAAGAAAGGCATCACAAATCTCACTCCCCAAGATTTGGAAGGTCCTGCATATGAAATCGTCAAAGTGTTTCATCCCGATGTGATTCATCTCCAATATCAAATGGAAGAATGTCATAGACTATTTACTGATCAAGTTGATGACCGGATCCTTTCCTACGACATCAACCAACCTCTTCCCTTTGATGGTCCACCAGGTCAGAAGAACATTCAAGCAGATCTCTTCTTTAACAACGATCTGAATTATCTCCGGTTTGGGAATAATGGTGATCGTCAGGCATTATCCATTTCCAAGATGAAGGCGGCTTACTACCCTGACGTTGGGCTAGAACAAATGGTGCCAGATCAAGTATGGTCAGATGAAGAATACAAGTTTGATCTTACTGCATCTTATGGGGTCACACATTGGTGGTTCCACAAGAAACGCTTTTACATAGAAAGGCACGCAGGAGAGGGAAGTCGTCGGGGTATACGCTCACATCTAAGAATCTTAAGTGTCCTCAAAATTGATATTCACCCAATGTATGGGTATGAGTATCTTAAAAGGATTGTGCTTCGCCGTGCTGATCAGAAGGAGTATATCATCTCTGAAAGCGACTTCAAATATCTATCTCCGAGTGACTTCGAGGATCTCTTCCTTCTGAATCTTCAAGGGCACCTGAATCATCTTCCACCTCGCGACAAGAAGGCGCTTGCCGCTGCTGTTAACTTATGGATCCGGGGTCTTGTTATCAGGCAAAGAGTGAGTGATTTTCAACTAGGGATAGAGAGCTATCAGACCAAACTCAATCTCACTAGGCCATATTGGGAACGTGCGGGTCTCGAGTACATTCACGACTTTAAAGTAATCGAATCTCCAAGAGCTGTCAAGTTCACTGACCAGCATGGGACTCCTATGATGATGCAATTCAGTGAGATTCATAAATTCAGCGATGGTACCCTGAGGATGATCGATGAAGCACTGGATTTCAGGATTAAAGACTTCAAGCTAAATCCTCACAACCCACAATTGAAGACTCAGTTCTGGACTGATCTGGATGTACAAAGGAGCAAAGAGTTTATGAAAGCCATAGAGCGTAGACTGAAAACAAGAAGGATCTTTCGCAACCTGGAAAGCTTCGTTGGGGGTAGAGTTCGTGAAGGAGATTACAGACTGATGGAAAGAACGACATGAGCTGATTCGCTTCACAAGTGGGCTTTGTAGTGATTTTATTCTTTTGTTGGGCACTTGTAACTTTACAATGTAATTTCCTCGTATCTTGTAATACTCTTGGTGTGATCTGTGTATAATAAGCAGTGAATCTCCCTCTTAGTTTAAGGGGGAGCTTAGTATGTTCCATCATCAAAATATATTTAATTGGACACATTTTCTCCCACATTTTCTAACTTATTTAAATCAATTGGGATCACAAATCTCAAAAGGTTTGAAATTTTTGATCGGGGGAGAGAATGTGATTTAAATATGAAACATGATGAAAATGTGATGATTTGGAAGTTAACGTATGCTCTCCCGTATGTGCTAAACCATTTTTGTATATCAAGGCACATATTGAGGGGGAGCAAAATGTTTTGGATGTGAAAGTAAGCTCTCCAGTAAGTGCTAAACTCTTTTGTATACCAATGCACTTATTGAGGGGGAGCAAAGGATTTGGCGGGGATCTCATGCGAGTGTGACTCAGACATAACAAATGAATTGATGATAGCTAAAGTCAGTTGTCGAAAGGACATGTCCTGGACGGGTAATAATTTCAAGCCAGTTTATCTGGTGATGTAAGCGTGTCTCGCAAAGGACGTGTCTGAGTAGAATGTACCGATTTCGAGCGATCTTCCTTTAATATGATCTGGACGGGTAATAATTTCAAGCTAGTTTACTAGTGATGTAAGCGTGTCTCGCGATGATCATGTTCTTGGAAAATCAATCAATTCAAAAGTGCGAGCTTCACCTGACATGTGCAAATTTATAAAACAATCAACCGAGCACATATTGAGGGGGAGCATTTGAAAAATACAAAACTCTCAAGTGTTTACAAAAATGTGTTTCAGAATCATGAACACTTTGAGAGATTTTTCAAAGATTTGATTTATGGCAATCGTGGAAGTACACCAAAGACCGACCATTTTAATTAATGTATGGAGTTATAAGGATGGTTAGGTTAGACTCAAGTTCCCACGATCCCGCCAGAGCCGGAGGGATCTACCCAGGGACAATCCACTAGTTAGTGTAGAAGTCCTTAGGTATGATTAAAAAGGAGAAAAGTGTGATTAAGGGAAGAGTGCCGACTGAGATGGAGCTAGTACTGGAACAAACCCAACAAGGTACTAGTTATGAAGTCTCGGTAAGCACTGAAGGGGTTGAAGAATGAAAAAGAATTGTAAAGAGAAAGGGTGAAAAGAAATAGCCCTCCTTACAACTTAGGCAGAAACCGGGTCAATACATATGCTGTCAGAATCACTTAGTTGATTGCTGGCATTGAAGACAAAGTATCATGGACCCAGTGATACGCTGCACAACCCTCCCTAGCCACTCAAGGTCCCTCAAAGGATTCTTGTTTCAATTGTCACGGAGTTCAATACATTCCTATCGTCTCTCTCACTCCGAGTTAGATGATATTGAAAAGGTGGCAGTCCTCTCCAGCCTCCGCTCACTAAATCAAAACGCACTATAGAGTCTAGAGCCATGAGATGCATAATAAGATCTCATAGGGACACGGATTATTTCTACACTGGTTGTTCATCTTTAAGGACACCAGTTGTAAACTCATGAGTCCTACGCAGATCTTAGCAATTTTCCAGAACATTCATGAGAGACTTTACATATGTAATTCTCAATGATTGAATGGAAATTCCTGCCAGGGTCAACATCAAGCAGCCCTGAAAGCAGGTCACTTCGGTAATTCCTCGTGAATTACGCTTAGTGGTCGCGGCGGTTTCAACCGGTCTACAGTCGTGGAGTGATCTCCAGCGACTCACCTAATCGTTGATTTACTACGGTAAAATCTTAAAAAACCCTCTGTGGGTTTTCGATTAGGAACGGTCTTGGTAAGGATTAGAGAGAGTTTTCACAATATGCTGTTGACCATCTCGAAGTCCAAACTTGTAAGTACCGGTCGAATTGTTGCTAACTGTCGTATGCAGGAACTTCTGGCGATTGTAGCAGTGGAATGCTGTAGCTGGTTGCTGTTGTAGCTGGTTGCAGAAAAGATGCCAATCCATCACCACATGTTCACACCACATCATCATCAAAGAAGTCATGATCACCCTAAAAGACCTTCAACACGGCTTCTGCTAACTCTGATGCTAAAGATCATGACACCAAACAGTGTGAGCATGTCGGCGCAAAGATTTATACATCACATGGAAACATACTCCTGAAAGATGACTTGGAAACAAAAGTTGGGTGATAAAGTCGAAGAATACACAAAGATCATCCAAGACAAAGAAAGGTCATCACAAGATCACTGCTGAAAGCACAAAGATACAAGATTTTGAAGAATCAAAGTCTACGAGCTACAAAGACAAGTTCAGAAGAAAGAATGCTAGAACTCGAATTATTATTTCCGGGGTGACCTCCCTTAGGGGGAGATTGTTAGGAATATAAATATTCAGATGAAGGCTCGGTCACCCCGAGCATCTAATTAGCATTTCTATAGCTCGTAGGCTTATCTATATTAGCTTAGTAATATTAGTATTAGTATTAGTCGTATCTATATTTGTGGAGTGGGTCGGGGCTTTCCCCTCTGTCAGCTCGCTCCACAGTCCACTAGGGACATAATATGTAGTAGTATATATACCCCTTCCCACACATGGGAAGGGTTGGACCTTTCAATCTAATACATTACAAGTTTCTTTCTCTCTCTAAAAGGCTCCCACTTTCTCACTCTAAAACTCTTCTATTCGATCCAAACAAGCCTCACACAAGTGATTCTTGCATTGTGAATACCCTACAATACGGATCAGAATAAAGATGCGCCGCATCCTTAACCAGGGATGCGCCGCATTAAAATAAACTGATAAATAGTTTTAAAGTCGCAAATAAAAAATGCAGAAAAATAAAATAAGATATGACCATTGCAGGAGATGCGTCGCATCTCAGGATTGAGATGCGCCGTATCCTCGGCGGGTCTGACTGACTAGACACAGAAAACAGAATAATAAATCTCCGGGTTGTCTCCCGGTAAGCACTTGTCTTTATTCCAGAGTCTTCAAGTTAGACTCACGTTCAGCTCTTCATTTAGTCCATGCCACGGTCCACCCTTCTTCCTGCATCCGAAAGATGTTCCCGTATAGTTCCGTAACGTTCTCTTCAGTTCGACTTAATCTAGTATAACTCTTGGTCTTCACAGCAACATAACCCTCATCAGGTCCCAAAGAGTATTTAATGACTTTAAATTTCTCACAAATCATTGCGGGTGGCGTATTGTAAGGGATCCCAAGTAGTTGACACTTTCTTTTGGTGAACTCTTCTTCGTCCCTGTCAACAAACTTAAAATAAGGATCCTTAATCAAATAGTCATCTAGTTCTTCAATCAATGACTCATTATTATCATCTTGAATCGTCTCCCATTCTCTTTCTAATTCCCATTGTAGCCGTCGACTAAGCTTAGTGAAATCATCAAACCGTTTATGCACCCATTCCCAGAAAGTAGTACCCGATGTCCCCTTAAGTCCTTTCAAGCGTTCAATTCTGCCCTTTTCTTGTAAAGCTTCCGATTTTTGTGGGCAGTCTTCAACATTATCGTACCACTCATAATCTTCAAAGGTTACATCGTTTCCAACCCGTTTCATCCCAATTATACTTCCCCCATTACAGGTTCCGTCACTCTTATAATCGCAGGTCGGCCAAACACTACTCCCATCCTTGAAAACGAAAGGTGTACAGGTGTGATTGATGTGCTCATATTCCCATGGTTTATCCCAAACCCATGGTACTTGGTCATTCCATTCGTAGTACCAGGTGTTTTTGAAATCATCATACGTCTTGAATCCTGGTAGATCTCCAGTAAGCACATCTTCGTCGACTTGAAGAAGGTAGTTAAATTCCTTGAACTGCTTGCACAAGGGTGTCTCATAATCGAACAAATCAACGTCTATTCTGAATAATTCTTCAATGCCCTCATTGACTGTTGAATCATGAAGTGACGACCCATAGTCGCTCTCTACCTCTTCATCTTCTCCTCTCATCCAATATACCCATAATGCATCTTTGGTAGCTCGATCCATGCTCTTATGGTTATTGAACTTACCAGCCAACCACTCTGAAAAATGAACATCGTTAGGATCGTGGTTGACGTCAAAGCAAGCCTTTCCAATCATATTCCTTCTTAACTCCATGAACTCGTTAAATTGCTTCTTAAAACTTCGCGTCAACCATGAAGTCATAATCTGCTTGACTTCGTCTGCAGGGGCTAATTCCGGACTACCATATTTAAGTTCTACCCAATCAATGAGGGAGAGGTCTATCAATCTTACCAATCTGCCATGAAATAGTAACTCAGCCATAGCATAATTTAAATCATTGTCCAGATAGTTCTCATTTAATCCCCAGTACTGTTCTGAATAAGGCATGTAAGAGATTTTGGAATTGCCTTCATCACAGCTTTTGTTGCTTGAGTCCATGTATGCAAGATAGAATTTCCCTTCATCTTCTTCGATAGTAGTCCAGTTCAATCTTTTGGATTCAATAATAGGCCATAAAACCGACAATTCATCTCCAGTGTACCTCACAAATACATCATAAGAGAACACCTCTTCGTCAATGTTGCACAAACGCATGAATTCCTTAAAAGTAGCTTCAAGAGGGGTCTCCCAAAAGAATAAATCTGTATCAATCATGAGTACATTGAAGTTGACATCATCAAAAACCTTCACATCGAATGAATCCGAAAGCAAGAGTTCCTTAGCAAGATATCCGTTCACTGACATGTCTTCCATAGCAAAGCCTGTTATCATAGGTAAAATCATCAGTAGGATTTGTTCGCTAGAAGAGAAATTAATGAATAAGGAAACGGATATAAGAATACTGATAGCTGATATCTGCAGACGATGCGCCGTATCCAAAAAGTTGGATACGCCGTATCTTAATACGTTAAAATTTAATCAGACTTTATTCAGAAAATAGATACGCCGCTTTAAAATTTATGAATGCGCCGTATCGAATTAAGTAATCAAAAATCGACTTATCTAATTAAAATTAAATGCGTCGTATTAACGAAAGTTAATGCGCCGTATTTTCGTTACGTTTCAAAATACAAGATTTTTGATTCAGAAAATGCGCCGTATCGAAAGAGATCGATACGTCGTATCTGTTTAATAATTCGCAAACTGTTTTTAATTAAAATAATAGATACGCCGTATCTGCAAAAGCAGATGCGTCGTATGGCGTTAACGTTTAGAAAAAATTTTATCAAAAACAGATACGCCGTATCCGCAAAAGCAGATGCGTCGTATTACTTTATCGCTTAGAAAATTTTCTTATTAAAAACAGATACGCCGTATCTTGGGGAAAAGATGCGTCGTATCGAATTAATTAAACGCGTTGTATTTTTATAAAAATTAAACGCAATACGCCGTATCTGAGAGATCAGATGCGCCGTATCGTTTGATTTAGCACAGTACAACGATAGCAGAACACACAAAAAACGAAAAATAAAAACAAATAAAACACACGAACAAAAACAAATAAAAACAAAAATAAAAGAAAACAAATAGCACACAATACAACAAATATGCAAAATAATACAATGATGCAATTAATCTAATAAAAAGAAAAACCTAATTAAAATACTAATCAAATTAACAGAAAAATAACAATTCACTCCCCGGCAGCGGCGCCAAAAACTTGATGCGTTATGCGTGTCGTATGTTGTAGTATAGTTTTAGCACGTTTAGATGCGTACTCAAGTTTTAAATTTATATTTAGCCGACTTATCAATAACACACACACTTAACGAGCAGTGTACCCGGTCAGTATGAATATAGTGGTAAGTAGAGTGTCGATCACTAAGAGTGGAACGTATTATCTCGTTAATCTAATCAGTATTTTAATATCCTAACGCAAGGGGGTTTCAGCCTGAGAGACTGGCACGATTTGTTTGCAATTAAATAATAAAGTAAACCAATAGGCACGAATTCAGCAAGTAGCACACACGTACACAGATAGATACTCGAGACAATAAGAGGGCTGTCCTTATAATTAAGTAGATTGTCACTTGTTTTATTGATAGCTTTATATGAAGTATATATAGTTAACCCTTTCTCGTTGGTCCTATTCTTATCGGCGAGTAAACCCTTAATGATTACTTATGTCTAAAAGTTGTTCCTAAGTGATCAATTTAGTAACAACCGTGGGAGCCACATTATGTCCCGCAGTCAAATGCCCGCAAGCCACTAATAAACACAGAGGTTATCAATGCACTAATAAGTAGTAACCAAAGACATCAACATATAAACTTTAATTAATGAGAAAGCAGTTTTAAGGGAGTGCAATCTTTCCGTTGTCACATTACACAAGCCACCAATCTTGATGAATTAAAGCTTACTAACACAATAAAACAAAACTACTTAATGAATTAAACACATGCAGCACCTTCTTACAGCTCTTGTATCTTTGATTTGGGTGTGTCTTGTGCTGCCTCCTTGACTGAATTCGTCCTTTTGTTCTGCTGTTCGGTCTTCTGTCTTTAGGGTTTCGAACTCTTTAATCCGTCTGGTCTACGGGGTATTTATAGTTTCTGTCTGAGGGAAGATGCGGCGCATCTATTAAGTAGATGCGGCGCATTGACTTAACTTCGCGTGGGGTCCAAGATTATAATATTCAGGAATATTCGTACACCGCCAGAAGATGCGGCGTAACTGCCTTTATAGATGCGGCGCATGTCCTCTTGTATCTTGGATCGTATCTGGTGATATCTTGATAGAGATGCGGCGCATGTCCTGAGTGAGATGCGGCGCATCTGGAGCAGATTAGTCTTGATCTTGTCCATTTCAGCAGACTCTTCACATTATGCATGTTTTGCTCCATTATTAGTCCAAAATCGCCAAGTTTCACCAAATGCTTGTTTTCAACTGAGAATTACAAAAGTAAACGATTAAGTATCAATCCTCATACATAATATAGTAAAACAAGTCAAATTAATAGGATAAATGATAGTAATAAAATGTACTTATTTGAGTTCATCAAATATATTAGAATAACTGGATCTATCCACTGGTAAAAACGGTAATTTTTGAAAAATTGAGATGTGTCCTGATTAATATTGCAATCCATTCTGGGATCGATAACATTAGCTAGCACATTTTATAACCCTTTCCACTAAATTGTGAGGATTTGAGCCTGTTTCATATATTGCATACATCTTTTATGCTTGAATCTTTTGTTATGAGTGTGCCGGTGATTTTATTTATTCTAGAACTTGTGCTTGTAAATCATTTCGAGACCGTTGTGAGATCACATTTCTTGTGTGATATAAGTATAAATATGTGATAAGAGGCAATCTTAGGATTTAACCCAAATAGCTTTCCATATTGATCTTTAGCTATTTTCATTGACTAGTTAACCACCAATATAACCTTTTTGTTAGCGTTCACTTTTAACGCTAGATACCCCTAGTTACACCTTCTGAGCCTATCTTTTCTTTTGATAAATCCAGAAAAATACAAAAAGATTTTACACTTTTTAGCCTAGCCTTACCTATAGTCAAGTCTTAGTGGTTGCTAGCTATATGGCAAGATGGATGTTATATGGGAAATCATGAAAGCATAAAGGAAGTGGAAATTTCGAAAGTTGTGATCGAAGCAAAGAATAAGTCATCGCATTCGAATGGTGACAAGTGAGTTCATGTCAAAAAAAAAAAAAAACATATATAATGAATAAAGTGTATAGCCAATGAGCTATAGTATGTGAAGTATCAATTAGCCAATGAGCTAAGGAATAAAGTATTGTTAGATCAAGCATGGAGTTTCTAAAGATTACATGATAGCGGTTCGAGATAGCTAGCAACCTTTGGTTTGTAGACTTTGACTATTTTGTATATTCTTTATCATTATTAACACTCTAAATTTATCCCATGTCTTATCCCTACCCTTTGGCTTTGTGAAGTTATCAAGTGTATGACATGTAGTGACCATCCGATTTCTTGAGGAATTAGGCAACGCGCTAGCGATCTAAGGTTATCCTTAGTGACCATCCGTTGTTTGGTAATGCAAGAATTCGCGCCAGCGATCTATTATGTTTTACATGAGGTAGTTACACATAAGTTCTTTTTACCCTTTTAAACCTTTAACCCAAATAAAAGCCCTCTTTGATATGAATACTTGGTGCTTACGCCTTGTCGGTGTAGTTATGTTTCTTGTACAAGCTTATGGTAATATTTAAAACATGACTGAGCAATGAGTGTGATTTCTCTTATACTTCACCCAAAAATGAGTGTTTAGAGTGAATTATATCTTGTTCCTTTTTCGTGAGGTGATTAGTAATGTTCATCGGGCAAGAAAATCATGTGGGTATTGTCAAACATCTCAATATTTCAACTATAAAAGCTTAAAATGATGAATCTAACTTGTACTTGTACTTAGAAGATTGGCATCACATTTTTCCTAAACATCTTTGAAGTACCATGTGGATAATGTTTTTGTTTCTAGATTTGCTTGAGGGCAAGCAAAGTTTAAGTATGGGGGATTTGATAACGCTCAAATTGTGCATGTTTTTAGTAGCGTTATTTGTGCTTTTATATATGTTATTTTGTTATTTTTATATGCTTTTGTCACTTAATCGTATCAAAGTATGTTTGCAAAGCATTTGTAGCCAAAAACAGGAAAAAGGAAGAAAAAGTGAAAGATTTAAGGAAGAAAAGAAGGAATCACAATTTCCAAGTCTAGACACAATTCGTTCAAGCATTTTACGAAGAAGAATCCAAGTTTTCATCATTCCAAAGTTCAAAGACAAGAAATAATCAAGTTTGGACAAAAAACGAAGAGTTTCGAGAAGATACAAGTTTCTCCTGTCAGAACCTTTCCATCCGTTCGGATGGCCATCCATCCGAATCGGATGGAAGTTGACACAGAGAACCGATCGGATGATCATCCATCCGATCGGTTAGAAGAAAAAGTCCAATCCATCCGATCGGACATACCTCGTATCCGATCGGATGGATGTCTCGTATAATTTTTGCAAACTTCATTCTACCCGATTCTAGGCCATTCTTTCTGGTATTCTAGGTCCTTCTATTCACCTTGGAGGCCAAGTTGCAGCATTTAAGATCCTAGGCTTGATGAGTAGTATAAATAAAGGCTTTGCAATCATTTGTAAACTGCACAACAAAACACAATCACAATACAACTCAAGTTACAATCATAATAGCTCTCTACTAGTCTCAAAACTCTCAAATTCATCCATAGAAGTCCAGGAAACTTTGGAGGCCCGAAAAGTCAACATTTGGAAGTCAAATTCTCAAGAAGTCAACACCAACACTTAGGGTATCATTACCTCATCATTTGTAATCATATTCCAAACATTGTAAGACTTTAATTATGGTTTCTAATGTTCAATATTCTGAGTTCATGTTCATGTTTGCTATGAGTGGCTAGTAACTTTGTGCATTTGCTTTGATGATGTTAAATACTTAATGATTAGTCCGTGATTGTGATAACATGTTTTAATTCAATTTCAAGTCAATTCTAAAACCCAATTGTACTAAAGTTTCATAGTGACATTTGTTGAATCAAGTTTAACTAGTTGCTAATAGTTTCATAGGTCGAAAGATTGATTGTTATTCAACTAGTTATAATCATTTGTCTATGAATGATTGTTTTTCACCATAATTATTCTTGATTAAACAAAGGAACTAAGGTGTAATTGTAATGAGAATACTTTTTGTTAATCAAATCAGATTGGTTGTAAACGCCTATTTGGTCGAAAGTGTAGTAGTTTATAATCAATTGCAACCTTTTTGTCTATGATCGGTTACCTTTTGTATTGACCATTTCCTAAGAGTATTTGATTAAACAAAAGATTATTTTCGTGTTTAAAGTTGTTAATCCAACCTTATGAACCTTGAATTGATCTTGAATTGATTGGTCAAAACCTAATGCTTGTTTTTATAAACTAAAATCTTGACGAGGATTTAACTTGTAGAAACAATAGATTAGAAACACCATCTAATTCTAATTACCAACATGTTAAGGAAGTTATCACAATCATGCTTATCATAAGAGTAGTTAACTAGTCTAAGCAAGTGTAGTTTTTAATCATTTGAATTATCTTATTATCATTATTGCTTGCGTTAGAGATTTACTTTTTAAACTTACATATAGATTCACTCACAAATCCCTGAGAACGATCCCGACTTACCAACTTAATCTTGCTATAACGGATGAGTTCACTTGCTCGTATGTGTTATTTCTAGATCCGGTAATCGTGTTTATAAATTTAAAACTTGTACACACCATGAGCACATCAGCCATCCTTTAAAAGGAACAATACATACGTCAAAAAAAATGCAATTAAAATTTGTATGTAATGTTTACCATCAACCTGCGGAACACTTATACCATATCCAAATTATTGATTATTCTTTTACTTATTGATTAACTTATGCTACACTAATACAATCAAATGTGGCTTAACACATGAAACTTGTATGCCACAATTGTAATACCCAAATTGATCCCTTAATCTATCAGTTAAATAGATATGACTTATGGATTGACGATACTTTTGCTTCGATATCCCCTACGTTAGCATTTCTGAGACGTGGATGTGCTATGTAGTTATCTTGAAAAAATAAAACATGCCTTTTAACAGATCTACCATACAATCATATAATCTATTTCAGTGCCTTTGGTTTCCTAATTTCATTTCTAAGATTGTGACTATCATCACATACTCAGTATCCTTTTGCTATCATCAACAAAAGAACGGTTCGATATCACCTACATTATCATCCTTAACACTTGTATGTACAAGTTAGTTATCTTGAAAAAGAAAACAGGGCTTTTAGCAGATTTATTTACAATAATAAAAACAATACAGTAAACGCATCATATAATCATATAATCTACTTCAGTGCTATTGGTTTCTTTATTACATTTCTAAGATTATGACTATCATCAAATAATCAGTATCCTTATGCTATCGTCAACAAAAAAAACGCAAACAACGGTGTCACAACACATGTTGATTCTCAAAATGCAATCTTATTAAAACTATCATGTGTTGGCTAGAGGATTCAATCTTAACATAACAAAAACAAACACAAGGAATTAAAAAAAAAAAAAAAAAAAAAAAAAAAAAAAAAAAAAAAAAAAAAAAACATATTATTAACTAACCTTTAAGAACCCTAGCAGATGATATGATTGACAAGAGGAAGTGAGAGATGATATGTGTAAGAAGCAAGCCTTATTAATGTGTCTGCACCCCAAAATCAAAGTGGTTAAAAACACTTGATGTTTAAAAGCAAGTTGCATGTAAAAAATCTTTTGGCCTACCTATAAAAAATTTGTTGTGTGACATAATTAAATTCTAATTATTATTTAACTTACCTTTTTAATTTTCATTGTGGTTGATTTAAATTTTACTTTTAACTTTTTTTCTCTTTGGTTTGAGCAACACTTTATTTGTTTGGGCAACTGGTAGGTTTTGTTACGTATATATATTATTTTTAAAAATTAATATGTATGTGAAGTGATGGTTGTTAAGTTTGGTTTGTAAAAAGTATGAATTAAATAAGTTTGTATTGAAATAAACATGTGTTGATTATAACTATTTAATAGTGTAAATTTTTTTGGGTGAAAATTAAAATAATATTATATAATATAGGTTTGTACTAAATGATATTATATAATATTATAATGATAATATAATAAATTATTATATTGTACTAAAAAACAAGTACAATAAGTACTTGTACTTTGGGCGACTTATATGTACTCGTTTTGGGCACTTTATTTGTTTGGGCGACTGGTAGGTGTTGATATTTACTTTAGAATAATATATTTAGTTATGGGGATTGATTTGCACACAAATTTTTTTGATAGAAGCACCATTTTGTACAAGTTGTATAGCACACCGTACAATACTATAATGCATAGGGTGTGGTGAAAGCATAAAAAAATGTGGTGTGCAAATCAACCCACTTTACTTATAACCTACTAGCCTTAGGCCCGCCCCGATGGGGCGCTAGCCTTAAGTCTTGTTATTAAAAATAAATGTAGTACAAAAGATGATTTAAAATATATAAACTCCGTAAATGACATAATGTTTAAAGATAGATAGTTAACGTAAAATGCCATTTTTGTTTAAAAATAGAAAAGCTAAATAAATAAGGGAAAACTTATAGTCTATGAAGGGCTTCTTTATACACAACGTTTGTTGTGTAATTGCACTGGTTGCCGTCTTTGTCACAACATAACACTTTAATACCCTTCTTGCTCTTTACCCTTGATACAACTACATATAGTTGTCCGTGGTCGTTCCAAGTATAGACCCACCTTAGATAAAGTTTGCCAAGTATAGACCCACCTTATATTGATTAATTTGGGTGTCCCGTCTTTGTTTTAGCATCATAAGTTCCTGCATCGTGCCATCTCATGAACCACAAAAGTGTACAATATCTAAAGCATTAGGAAAAAAATCAATATAAGAAAAGAAAAAAATGGAAACAGGGAAGTGATTAATGTTTAATGAATCCCGTCTATTAAGAACATATGAAGTTCATTGAATTTATATTAAATAGTATATATGTATTTAGTATTCGACAACCATACATTACTCGATTCATAAAAACCCAAAGCTCAATACTTTTTTACTCGTATCATTGGGCTTCACAGCTTTGCCTTTGCCTTTATTTGGTTGTGGTGCAGCAGGAGTTTCATTTCCATATGATCCATCTTCCACGTGTTCATTTTCTTGTTTGTTGAAGGATATAAGAGTTGCTTGTAACCTTGCACCATCAGTCCGCTCAAAGACTACACATTTCAACGGGATAATGATGGCGAGCCATGATTGCAAGTCCTTTATCATCATCCCTGAATCAAGTTATAGAAATAAGTGCAAATGAATTTGATAAGTTTTTTTTGAAATGAGTCGTTAAGCTAATACAATTAGACATTGGTATTATAATCAGAACGTGCTCCTTAATCATGGATGAACTTATTGATGTAAAACACTACAACAACGACATGACATGTTATATGCTTTCAAAAGTATAAAATTGTTCACTATACCTCTCTAACATGTTGTCGTTTCTTATTGAACACTTTTTTGGTTACTTCCACATTCCTCCGCCCCTTTTAGGCGACTTGCTACTTCAGATTGGATTCACTGTTAGGTTTTATTTGTTGAGTAATAGCGAAAGAGCAGCATCGTGAGGGTTTTATTTCCATTATTTCAATTCAATTTAAACCCTATCAGAGGAAAAAAAAGATATATATACATTGAACACAACTTCATTCCATATTAGGCTAAATTATTCAATTCATCACTTTTTGAATATTTCCAGACCAATCGTTCCATGTGAAACCAAATTACAGAAACAAATACAAATGGAGCCCAAGATTAATTCAAAAAAGAAAATCTTTTTATACAGGTTCAAACTTAAAATCTATGTGTGCAGAATATGTTTTTTTTTCAAGTTAATTGTTGGGTCGTAATATTATAAATAGAATTAGGGGCTGCTAATAAGAAACATAAAACAAAAGTATTTGCATATGAATCAAAGCACATAATCAAGCAATAATATCAAGTTACACTCTACATCTCGCAGCTCATTAACTACGACAGTGTTTGGCTAAGGTCAAAAAAAGCCTCATGGCTTCAGCAAAAAAGCCACCTTTCTGTTTTACCTTTACCACAATTCTACAAAGCGCTACAAACATATGCATGTGACAGCAAACATTTATGTCAATACTAAATTGTGAATATGTGGCAACTGACAAACATATGCATGCTTCATCCAATCATCGCAAATTCACACAAATCAATAGATTAATTTTTTTTATTAGCCACAACAAATTGAAACCTTAGCAAAGTAAAAGCATATAATAAAAAACTTGGAATGGTGATAGAAGAAAGTATCAGCGTTTCTTCACATCACCCCACAATAGGGTTGGTCAACCTAAATAAGAAAGATAATACAGATGTTTACATGAAAAGTGGAACTACACGCTTTGCTAAGAAACATAGAGGTAAATTTTATGGCAAAAAAAAAATAAAAAAATAATAAATATAAAAACTGGTATTTGTAGAGTTTCTAACCTGCAACCTGCTGGAGATAATAAAGGGCGTTACCAGCTGGAACCTGTAACAAACAAAACAAAACCATCAAAACTACATAATATAAATCCAAACCAAATTAAAAATCAAATCTTTATTCATAATCAAACATACCCAAGAACATAAATATCAGCAGGAGGTGCAGCATATAACCAATCATCAAGATTCATTTTACTCAAAGGTGATTTTCCTCCTACATTCCATGTAGCTGAAAAATGATGTTCCAAGAATTTCATATCAAAACGAATCATTAGACAATAATAATTAACAAACTACAAAGGTATTTGGAATTGGAATAGCCAATAAGCTCAATTCTTGAGGCTTGTGAGGTCATCGACCTTTTCAATTTCAAATAAACACATAAGCTAATAATCCAAACACAACTGTTCAATCATTTTATTGAAACTTCATGCGGTTTCTAACACGTGAGAGCGACTTAAATGCAACAATAATAAAACTTGGTTATTGTTCAATCATTTCACCCTACTTATAATGTATAAAGTCAACTAAATTGTATTCTTGTTAACACTTTGATTATCATTGTAAAAAATCTAGTTTTTGTGTAGAGGCAGTAAATTCTTACAGGTATAAATCATTTGCATCGGTAACAGTCAGCAAATTGGTGCTATCCATGTCCCAAAACTTAATTTGAAACCCATCTCCAGCAGCTAAGAAGCGATTTCTTGTTGTGTCAAACTGTACAACACCTATAGACCGCGTTCTAAAACCAGCATATTCCTTCTTGATGGCTCTTTCACTCACATTCCACTCAACCAAGTGGGCTTCACCTTCTTTGCTCGTTCCACAAGAGAAAATTCAGTAAAAGTACCTTAGATTTGAGAACCAAGAAACACTTGACGTGAATTTACAATATGTCTATTTGAGTATACCTGATTCCATCAGCGCTATATGCCATTGTTGTGCACGAACGTCCAGGAGCATCATAATCTACTCTTGACCCCAAACAATCATAAAGCCATGCTTTTATCTTCCCATTAATTTTCGTAGAGAAAATAAACTGCACAAAACAGATACGACTATTTATGATATAAAAAATGTAATTATTATTTCAAACGTATACTGCCTATGCCCATCTACAGCATCCCATACCTATAACAACAGATCCAAGAGCGATTATATGACTAACCACCAAAGAAACTCTTTCTTTATGACAATGGTACTTTAATTATCCTGTCATCACCGCACTCTAGCATTTGCTCTGTGTCAAAAGTGTCTACAAAAAAGATACAAAAAATGAAAGCATCAGTAAGCATTTTTTGGTAAAATAAAAACTGACACGCCCGATATTTATAAGAACATTACCAGGGTGATCAAAATTATACTCGTGGACACGTTCAGATTCTTCAGCCCTCGAACCACGATAGAACGAATCCTGCAACACAATTCCAAAAGAAAAGATAATCAACGTTTGTATACCATCCTCATCAAAATTTTGTGTTAAATAGAGGTGTACCAAATATCTAGTACGGAGTACTACGTATCAGATAATTAACATTAACATAAATGATAAAATTCATGACTTTAAGAATGGAAATGCATACATACAATCTCCCTTCTCAGTCATTTTTCTTTTTTGCTGATAATAATGATATGCAACTATATATAATGCGAGCACCGAATCAGTAGGAGCTGCAAGTGCAGCAAGAACATCATTCCATGCTGAGGTGAAAAGAAAATATATCAGAAACTTACAAACTTAGAGAGTATTCACCTTGAAGCTGTGACGTTCCGGGCAATAAAAAATGTTTCATATCAGTGCATCTAATTTATTTGCTATATCTGATTGCAACCATGTTACTGCATTATGTTTATCACTTTTAGTATTCATTATCAGGTACGCTTAATCAATTAGCTTTTGATGTACGTTAGACTCTCAATCACGTATAAATGCACAAAATTACATACAATCCGTTATTAAGGGATACCGGGAATTCTATATAATCCGTCATTGGAATCGACCACAAATAAGGCACCTAATGGCTTAATTTGTAAGTAGAGTATTTGTTACTTATGAATAATTGGAATGTTATAATGTACAAACCTTACACTAATTTTAATAGCGCTTGCAGGCGTGAATACTGGATCCAGGGTACTGGATTTTGCGACATCACGGTCTGTCGATAATTGTGTCATTGCTTGTTTTCAAGTTATTATACATAAGAATTAAACAGGATATGTAACTCATGTAACTTATAGACTTGATATTAAGGCAGCTGCTAGTTGAAGCTTATGTTTTTTTAAAAACTTTAAGAAAATGGATAAACGTAGCCTTCTACATTTCAAATATTCCGACACGCATAAATTGCTTATACTCTTAAAATAATCATCTATTACTTGAAGTTAACTACTCCCAACTAACTAAATCTTTTTTTATTTCACAAAACATAACCCTTAGAGTTACAAATAACAAAATCTATTTTTTATAACGTATCTATATCTCTAACTGTGAAAGGTTATGCACACTTTGTTAAACTTAATTAAAGGAGACTCAAGCCATTGAAAATTAAGTAAAAGTTACGGATTAAAACCAAGGTTTCTGGAAGCAATGAGTTTATGAAGCCAGCTAGCCATCGATCCCTGATCAAAGGACAACAAAGTATCAAGAAAAGAGCAATATAACTTATACAATTACAAATTAATAAGAGCTTCATTTGCAAGAACTTAAAACGTATTAACGTATTATCAAAGCCACAAACTTAAAACAACAACTTAAAGGACAACAAAGTATCAAGAAAAGAGCAATATAACTTATACAATTAAGACAACAACATTCTTATAATCAATCCATAACAAACTTAAAACACATTATCAAAGCCACAAACTTACATTTTAGTACAGTACCTAACATATATCATCTACGACTTTATTAATCAATACTTAAAATGCTTTCAACAATATAATATCATCGACACTTCCGGGAACGACAATTCCGGGAAAGTTTGCAAACTCTGTAACAATATTAGAAACTTATTACCACCAACAAATTTAGGTGCAATTTTTTTCTTCTAACTAATCAATTGCTATATCCAATGTTATACTATATAAACGATTTATTACATGAAAACATAATTCAATTAATACAAACTCTTAACTAATTCTTGATTTAAGAACAATTAAACCCTAAAATGATAAATTACCTCATTTGATGATTCCTTAATACACAAATTCAATCCTATATTCAAAAAAACATAAGAGTTATTGAAAACCTCCAAGATTAATGAAATTAAAAACTGAAAGAAAATAAAAAAATTAATCTTACAACAATCAAGTATCCAATTTCATGCACTTGGTTAATTTGGTTTTCCCGCACATCAAACATCCTTGAACGTTTAGGTTTTTGATTGTTTATCAACTGATTTGGGGTATTTTTTGGGGGGTTAATTGATTTGGGGAAAAACTGGTTTCGGGTATGAATTGATTTGGGAAAAATTGATTTAGGGTAAACTGATTTTCGGGTATGAAGTGATTTGGATTAAATTGTTTTGTTGTAAACTGATTTAGGGTAGAATAGATGTATGTTGTTTCGAATTATGTTGGGAGTTTGGAGAAATTATTTGGGAGTTTTCTTGTTGGTGGTAATCTTGTGTTTGATCTTCCGTTAGAGTGAGAGGGGTGTTTTTTTTGTTTACATTAATTGCTAAAGGCTGGAATGCACATGGTCCATTGGATGCAAATAAATGCCAGGTGTAATTATCCTGTGATTTTGAGTGAAGGGTTTCCATATGAAAAGCTTGTTTTATATAGGAGTTGATTCTATCTCTTCATTCTTACATTTTTTTTTAATCCAAAAAAAATGAACTCCTCAACATTCAAAGTATTTTTTGTGTATGAAGGATCAAAATTTCTTGTTCAACTTCCAAAACATATTGATTACGGAAGCCTAGTTCGTTGTGCAAAGAAAAAGTTTAAGGTTACCGGTAAGTCGTCGTTGATTGTGTTAACGTACAGAATCAATGGAAACAAGGTGTACATAATGGACGACGACGACGTTGTGTACTTCGTTAATGAGGTGTTTGAGTCGAGCCAAGAAATCAAAAGTTTGTACATCACAGTCCGCAAAGAAGCCGGAAAGGTAAGTGACAGTTCATCTTCTGAACCTTTAGATTTGGATCTTAATATTTCCTTGTTTGATGAACAACCCAACAACGAAACCAGCATCGTTGTGCATTCGAATGAACCACCCGAACCCGAGAATGAAAATAGGAATTCTGAGCATAAATGGAAAAATAACACATTCAAGTATATGCCTGTCCCTCCCAATCCACCTAGTGTTATTAAAAACCCAAAGAAGCAAGCCTTTTTTTCTACACGTGTTTTAAAGGTGTATGAGGAATTTGAGGATAAGGACGAATGCATCAGAGAGATAGCATTCAAATGTTTAAAAGAAGGTTATCAATATAGAGTAGTTAAATCTTGTCAGTTGGCTTACCGTGTAAGATGTAAGGTGCCCCAATGCAATTGGCATGTATTCTGTTGTTGCGTTAGGGGTACTAATACATTTAGGATAACTCACATGAACGATGTTCACACATGTTCGAAAACAAGTGTCAATGGTAATCATAGCAATGCTACTGCAAAAGTATTGGGTCATATGCTAGTTCCAAAAATGAGAGACACTATAAGCCAAAGGACATACAACTTGATATGAATTTAGCTTTGAATATAGACATCTCATACAAAAAAGCCTAGAGAGGCAAGCAAATTGCATTGTAGGCTACTCAGGGCTGCCCCAAGGCTTCGTATGAGCAGTTACCGTATTATTTCCACTACTTAAAGCTGGCAAACGAGGGACCAGTAACACAAATCGACACCGATGATGAAGGACGCTTTAAGCAATGTTTTGTAGCCTTTGGTGTTGCGGTAAGCATATTGCAGGCTACTAGCTTGTACATATTAATTAGGCTGGACAAGTTCTAAATGTTTACTATTTTCAAGTTATTATCCAATAACTAATATGTTGTTAATGTAATAGGTTCGGAGTTTTTTATGCTTTATGCGGCCGTTGTTAATAATCGATGTTGCACATCTTAAAGGCCGTTACCTTGGCACAAACCTTGCTGCTGTTGCAATGGACGGAAACAATCAAATTATACCCATTGTAACCGGTGTGACCCAAGGTGAGACAGGGGAGTCATGGACCTGGTTTTTGTCAAAGTTGAAAGAATGCATAGGTGAGGTTCCATGTTTAGCCATCATATCTGACAGACACTATGCAATTGGCCTTGCATGTAAGAACGTTTTTCCAAACGCCTTTCATGGTTATTGTTGCCGTCATTTGATGATGAATTGCAATATGCAAAGTGATCGGCTAAAGGGTTTATATTGGAAGACATGCAAGGCTTACACACGGGCTGAGTTTGACAGGTGTGTTGCTTGTATTCGTGCCATGAGACCCGACGCGTACAGAAAACTAGAGGATGCAGGCTTTGATAAATGGTCTAGGGCATACTGCCCTGCAAACAGATACAACTACATGACATCAAATAGCGTTGAGTCAATAAATGCGTTAACAAAGGAAGTGCGAAAAGTCCCGATTACGATGCTCATGGATTGGTACAGACAGCTTCTTCAACGGTGGTGTTGTGATCGTCGAGCAAAATACGAAGGTAATGTCCTTGAAATTTGCAACGTTTCCGACACTTTTATGTAGTATGTAATTACATATGAATTTTATTTTTTCATGTGTGTGTGTCCGTTTTTTTTTTTTTTTTTTTTTTTTTTTTATTTGTTTGACACGAAACTAAAACAACTAACAATAACGTTGTTACATCTTTTTAATGTTAGATGCATTGGATGAAGAAGTTTCAGACTGGGCAACTGCAAAAATTTATGATAGAATCTTAAAGAGCGTTAATTGGACAGTGAAGGGCATTCACAAAATGAACAAGTATGAAGTCAAAGACAACCGAAGAGGTCATATTGTTGATTTGATAGAAGGGACATGTAGTTGTCGTAAATGGCAACTTTCGGGTTTACCTTGTGGACACGTATGTGTTGTGGCTAGAGTAACTGGGTTGACAAGTGTTGAAGGATTGGTACAAACTTGGTTTCTCAAAACAACATTGAAGAATACATACTCAGGCGTGTTTAATCCTGTAGAAGATGTTGCGAATTGGGAAAGTCCCGATGACTTACAAGTTGTATTGGCACCGGTTATCATTAAGAGGCAAGCAGGGAGGCCAAAAAATAAAGATCGCATCCGATCACAAGAGGAGGAGCCTATAAAGAAACAATGTATGAGGTGTGGTGCCAATGGACACACCCGAGGTTCATGTAACGTGCCATTGATGAAAAAAAAAAGTAAGTACTGTATTCTTAAAAAATGAGTATTTTGTGTGTACAGTCGAGTTAATCTTTATTTTCATATTACGTTACAGAGATGTGCAACAAGAAAAATGAGGTCTTTGAGAGCTATATGTAGAGTTCCAAGAATTGCTAATGGAAACCCGAGATCTTCGACCACAAATGAAAACTTGAACAATGCGGCACATCCCGAGTCAACTAATCACCAGTCCATGAATGTGCCAGCACCACCGTCATCGATTGGGATGATCAACAGGCTATCACAGATGTCCACTCCACAAAACTTTTTAGTCTAACTTTCAACTCTGTTTTAGTTGTAACTTTTTTAGTTATGCAAGAACTTATTTGCTTATGAAACATGTTTGTCGTTTATCAGCTTTTTTTATAACTTGTTATTTGAGCCATGTTGGATGTAAGAACGCTACATTATGTATTCTATGAAACTTGGTATGGTAGAACTTATTTTGTATCAAACGTGCATGTCATTTGTTACTTATGCAAGTCATGATGGATGTGAAAAAGCTACCTTAATTTTTTTGGTTTGTCAAGGTGTATTGCGCATAAAAAGATACAACATTACCTACACCAACATATTATGTTGGATGTATAAACATGTTGGATGTAGGACAGGTTGGATTTAAAAATGAATAAATGATACAGTATGACATACATATTTGTTTTGTAATTTGTCAGTTCCAACCTCCGCACACTACTGATTTGAAGTAAACAACTACTAGTAAACTATAAAGATGTTAACGAAATGGAGCCATTTAAGTTTCATTTGAGCAACAACTCATAAGTTAATATAATAACGCGAGTACAAAAGAAGCAACATTACCTACATATTGTGCACAACCTACAGACACCCAAAAGATGTGCACAAATACTAGTACGTACTACCCAAAAGGTTATAAGTTATAACACAATTGCTACAACCAAAAAATGTTTACGAAAAAATATTGACAACTGTTGTGGATGTTTTTTAAAGAAAACAATTTCTGGTTGTATCAAATTTTAGCCAACATACATATGACTACTTAGGAGTATAGACCACATGTTTGACAATAGATTCATATGAACCTGTTGGTGAGGGTTGAGTTACATAACGTCCATTATCCTGAACCTGATCATCAGATGAACCTTTTTTTGCGACACGCCCACGAAAACTTTGTGCTCGTAACCGTCTTGCTGCCCAGTTACATTTTCCCCTCCTAAAACCCAACCTCTTTCTAGTAAACTTAACACTCCTTTTAGGCTTTTTCTTCACTTCATCTCCCATACTAGACCCGGTTTTAGCAGACTTACTAGACCCACCAATATATGGGACGACATCAGACCATTCCACATCTAGGAGAACATCATTTGAAAAACCATCATGACCAACATCCGGAAGTGACTCACCATCATAACACATCGCCTCATTTAGCCAAGGAGACACAATATTAGTCGCTCCAAGATCGATCCAACCTTGCTCACCGATAACATCATCTAGCCAACCCGGAGGACCATCTAACTCATCTCCAACACTGCTACTATGCAAAAAATCTTCAAACAGATTTTTACCCTCAATGTGAACGCCTTTTTTCCTAGCCTTTACAGGAGGAGTCCTGAGGTAAGGTGAAAGAGATTCTTCCTTTGCCCATTCACGAAGCTACTCATATGACATAGACTCAGCATCTCGCTTTCTTTTTTCATGGCTGCTAATTTTAGAACTAACCTCATCATCAGACGCTTCGAAATACAAGTTTTTAAAGTAGTATTCGGATAAGTTTTTTGGTTCATGAGCAATAAACACATCTAACACCCCATAAGATGAAGCGATATCATACATTTTTTTCATCTCACAATCAGTTTCAACAATTGCCAACCCTCTTTCAAGACTCATTTTAGGAATACAATAAAACAAACCCCATATGTTGCATTCTAGTTTGAAGTTCAACAAGTCACAAAAATCATTGAACGACATCCTTTTTGACCGAGATACCTTAAGTGGTAGGATTTTTTCACACAAATACCTTAAAGTAGGGTCTTCATAGAAAGCACCATTATGGAATACGTCAAATGTCATATAATCTTCATCTTTTTCTTCTTTCCTGTATACAGTAACATAATTTTAAACCCATACATTATTGAAACAAGAGATAACATTTGTGTACCAATACTTACATTGCAGAGAAATCAGGAGTCCAACACTGTTCAGGGTTGGGTGAATAGCTTGATGAAACTGAGTGGTGGTGATCCATCCTCAATCAAAAAGTTTGGTAGTGTTACCCCTAAAGTATAAAAAAAAGTAATGAGAAACTGATTAAGGGAGAAATGAGAGAGAGTGAAAAAGGGAAAATGAATTTCCTTATTTCATTGTTACATACAACTGAGATCAATTCAGACATTTATACAAGATGATGTTTGACTTTCTATGCTGACTATTTGTAACTAACTGAAGTATGCTATATTACATAACAAGTCCTCAGACTTTGCTCTCTATTTAAATGTTGCTTTGACTTCCTTGTAACATTGAGAGTCTTTGATGTTGATGAGCCTCCTTTAAAAAGTGTTTACTATTCTTATATATAGACCACTAAAGTATAAAAAGAGTTTAGAATAAACTACTGTTTTTTAGTAAAGACACATTGCATGTCAACTACAAAAAGTATGTATGTCATTGCATGCCAACTAAGAAATACACTTTATTTGTATTTGGGCAACCTAGTATCATTCATAATTTGGTATATTCTATGTCCATCTAGTTGTGAGTAATGTTCATTCAATTCAAACCAAAGAGCAGAAGCAGTATTTATATGATTTGTAAATTTGAATTGATTTTATGTTTATTTTATTGATTGAAATTTTCTTTAAGAAGTTACTTTGTTTCATTAAGTATTTTTTTACGACATATTATCATGAAAATGTGGCATTGTGCCTTGAATATTAATATGTTGCTTGCTTGATATTTTAGGTTAAATTGTGAGCTTTGTTAGATGTAAGTTACAAGTGTAGGACACAAACATATTTAGTCTGATATGGATTTTAATCTCTATATAGGTCATCGAGCCAAAGATTTGATCCATTTTAGAAGTGACAACTGATCCATTTTAATCTTTATAATGGCAATATGTGTCATGTATTAAGTATTTTAATATTATTTTGTGTTATTTAAGCTACATAAATGGTCACATATATTATAAAAAACTTAATGTATTTTGTGCGCCTCGCATCCATGAATCCCGCGCCTTGGAATGCGCCTCGACTCGAGGCTCTTTGCCCCCCTTTGCGCCTTAGTGCGCCTTGAGCCTTTCAGAACACTGGTCTCCACAGCCTCTACCCGACCCTTCATCACATCACATTCCTTAGCAAAGGCTTCCGTTTCTTTGATGGAATCAGCCAACTTCAAGACGACCTTCCTAATGTCACTCTCTAGAACCTTGTCTTTACCAATAGACCTCTCTAAATACAAATCTAACTGACGTTCCAACGCGGTGGAACCGCAGGCTTTAGCAAGTTCATCGAAAAGTTCAAGACGACCCATTTAAGTTTTCCTAAAGATTAGATTGTAAAAAAGTAGATGTGTTTGTTATGTGTGTGTGGTTGTGTTAGGAGGAGCGAGTATATGTACTTGACTGTGGGAAATGGGTACACATTGGTACATGCACCGCCGGTTGCCTATCCCATAAGAGACTGTTGAGTGACAAAAGTGCATTTAATCTAAATGAAACTAGTTTCTTTTAAATGATCATAATTATACACTCAATCAAACAAATTAATTATAAGCAAGTTACTTATAAATGCATGGAAAAAAAATATACCTACCCTGTTATACCACATTTTTTTCGATAATATTGATAATGGATATCGATGTTGTTTAGTTGAGTTTGATGCAGGATAGTTAGCTGGAGAGGATGAAGTGTGTGTGGGAAGGAAGTGTGTGTGTGTTTTTTTAAAGAAAAAGTATTAAATAAAAAATTTCTTTTTGGTAACAATTGAAATACGTATACATGTAATTAAGATTAAAAAATGTGCACAAAAGACAAACAAAAAAAAAAGTTGCCCAATACATGTCGCCCATTTAGTACAAGTTGCCCTATGCAAAATACCTTACACATACCTTACACACTTACACATACCTTACACATACATTCCAAATACATTATAGAACTTGTACTATAATAATTAAATAGTCGCCATTATATCGAGTTGGTCAGTCGCCCAGTTGCCCTGATCCAGAGTAAGAAACAGAAAAAAAAGAGTCTAAAAGTGGGTATAAGGTCATTGGGCGCGGTCCATTTTTGGAATTAACCCTTCTCAGTCACTTTTACTCATGATAAATTCATGTTTCAGGACCTTGATGGGACTACCACAACAGGCACCCTTCATGGTGGGCTGTATCTCCTAGATTCAACCAAATTTCTGCAACACCATCAACCATCAACTCTACCACTACTAACTCTCATTTCTGGCACACAAGACTGGGACACACTCCACTTCAAGTCATTAGGAAAATCAAAAACATTTCAATGTTTCCTTGTAATTCAGAAAGCAAGTGTACAATATGTCCTTTAGCAAAGCATCACATTTTACCATTTCTTTCTAGTTCTTCCCATGTACAGTCAAAGTTTGAACTCATTCACTTAGATGTATGGGGCCCTTACAGGCATTCCACAATCAATAAATGTTCATACTTTCTCACAATTGTGGATGATTATTCCAGAGCCACTTGGACTTATTTGTTACCAAACAAACATCATGTACTCTCTACCTTCAAAACCTTTCACAAGTCAGTTCAAACACAATTTGAAACACCAATCAAAATCATAAGAAGTGATAATGGCTCTGAATTCATTAATAACAATTTCACCACATACCTACAAGATCATGGAATCACTCACCAAACCTCATGTCCTTATACTCCACAACAAAATGCCAGAGTTGAGAGGAAACACAGACACTTACTAGAAATGGCAAGATCAATCCAATTCCAAGCTCACTTTCCTATACACTTCTGGGGTTACAGCCTACTAGCTTCCACATACATCATCAACAGATTACCCACTCCCATCCTACACAACAAAAGCCCTTATGAGTTACTCCATAATTCACCTCCAACCCTTGATCACTTGAGAACCATAGGTTGCCTTGCATATGCTTACCATCACACTACTGACAAGTTTGATCATGGAGGCACACCCACAGTCTTAATTGGCTATCCAAACAACCAAAAAGGATATCTCTTATATGACCTCAAGATACATAAAACCATCACAAGTAGAAATGTCCTATTTGATGAAGCCAAAATTCCATTCTCAGAGCCTAAACCACAACAATCGCCTTCTACACCTCCACTGCAACCTCATGTTTCATATGCTCCTAACAACATTCCTTTCATACCATCAACACCACCTGCTTCACCTACTTCAACCATCCCATCTAAGTCACCATCACCTATACAACACACACCTCTCACAACCAATACACCAATCTCATCTAACCAATCACCATCACAACTAACAACACAACCATCTCCTACACCCACTGAACCAGTGTCACAACCATCACCAACTTCACCATCTTCATCTCCATCACCTTCACCTCCATCAGAACCTTCACCATCTCCATCGCCTGTACCTAATCCACCACCACTCAGAACTTCAACTAAAACCAAACAAGTACCAACTAAACTTAAATATTTCCACTGTCAACTTCCTAAATCAACAATTCACAACACACACACTCACAAATTTCATCATACTCACTACATTAACTACCTGAATTTATGTCCCACTTCACTTCATCTCATCAATAACATTGACAAACACATTGAACCAACATCATTTAAACAAGCAATCAAAAATCCAAAATGGATAGAAGTAATGAATAAGGAAATTGCAGCATTAGAGGAGAATGGTACCTGGATTCTTACAGAGTTACCACCTTGCAAAACACCCATTGGCAGCAAATGGGTATGGAGGATCAAGTTCCATGCAGATGGTACCATTGAGACTTACAAAGCCAGACTAGTGGCAAAAGGATTCAATCAAAAGGAGGGTGCGGACTACAAAGAAACCTTTGCACCAGTTGCAAAAATGGTCACAGTCAGGACATTTTTGGCCATTGCAGTTCATCATGGTTGGGAGATTGAACAACTTGATGTAAACAATGCTTTCCTTCACGGTGATTTCCATGAAGAGGTTTACATGCAAGTACCTCAAGGTTATTCTCACAGTCTACCACCAAACACAGTATGCAGGCTCCAAAAGTCACTTTATGGTTTAAAACAGGCCAACAGACAATGGTTTGAGAAATCGACTACTTTTTTTTTTTTTAATTTTAAATTTTTTTTTTTTTTTTTTTTTTTTTTTTTTTTTTTTTTTTTTTTTTTTTTTTTTTATCTCTCTTGGGTTCAAACAAAGCAATGTGGATACCTCTCTCTTCACCTTTCAAAAAGGTCACACTTTTCACAGCCTATTGGTCTATGTGGATTAGGGATGAGCACGGTACCGGTCCCGTACCGAATTAGTGGTACCGATTTTTTCCAGAGCATAAATTAGTGGTACCGGTACCGTACCGAACGAGATTCGGATACCGGTACCGGTACCGGGAAATCAGGTTTTCCCCATTTTTTTCGGGAATTTCCCGATTCGGTACCGGTCCCTTACCGAATTAGTGGTCCCGTTTTTTTCCACCTTATTTCGTAGTCTCGGTACCGTACCGTATATCGGCGGTACGGTTCCGGTTCGGGATTCGGGTCGAAATGCTCATCCCCTAGTTTTACATGACTATTGTTTAGCATTGAACGAGCCTAATTAGTGTTTGGATAAGTAGTTTAATTCAAAAACATGACTAATCAAATACCAATAATTTTTTTCGGTACTATCCCGCTTTGGTACCGGTACCGTATTAGTGGGCTCGAACTTTTTTTTTGGCTCGATTCATGGTACCAGTCCCGTACCGTGTATCAGGATTCGGTACCATTTCGGTACGATACCGGTACAGTTCCGGCTCAATACCGGAATTCAGGTCCAAATGCTCATCCCTGAAATGTCTTGTAGCTGGTACTTGTATAGCTCCCTTGTGTTGGCAAGAATAGTATTTATTGAGCCCAGCCCATTATTACATCCAAGTAGTGCAACCATAAAAAATTAAATTCACAGCCCCAAAAGGTCATTTTATTTCAAAGAACATAAAAAACACGCTAAAATTAAATTCAGACCCAAAAAGGTCATTTTCTTTCAAAGAACAAAAAAACACGCTAAAATTAAATTCAGACCCAAAAAGGTCATTTTCTTTCAAAGAACAAAAAAACACGCTAAAATTAAATTCAGACCCAAAAAGGTCATTTTCTTTCAAGAACATAAAAACACGCTTTTAGTGTGTGTGTGTGTGTAAACAACCAAATCTGCAGTCACCTCAAGGTATTAAAACAATAAATCACCATCTTAAAATTATTGCTTCAATATTTGGGGTTTATAATTTTATATACCCAAATTATCATTATACAGTTTTTGGATATGTTAGGTTAAGCTTATTTAGGTGCATTGCTTGTTGGTTAGTTACAAGTTAGTTACATTGCTTATTGGTGAGTTACAAGTTAGGGCTTATAGTTTTATCTATCCAAATTATCATTATACAATTCTCAAGTTAGATTTTTCGAGTGTTGAAAAGTTTGTTTTGGGGGAATGTCAAGGATTGCTTAATTTTTCTGCTTAATAGAAACCATATTTTGGAAACTTGAGGCTAAGTTTGGTATATTTGAGGCTAAGTTTGATTACAAACAATATTTTGGAAACTTGCTACAGTATTTGAATTTTTAATTGCGGTTTGGTTTTTAATTGTTGCGAAAATTGTCGTGGGAGTGTTCTTTTGGTTCGTATTACGTGTTTTGTTTTTATCTTAATAGTAATAATAATAACTAGCAGGGTACCCGCGCGTTGCAGCGGCCGGTACCCTGAAATAAATTTTTTCAATGAATAATGTATTTTAGTTTATTATGTTCTTTTTGACAATAAATTTACGGATATCAAGAATTTCGTATAGCCCGTGCCTGTTCGGGCTCGAGCCCGTTTGGCCCGCGCCCGTTCGGGCTCAAGCCCATTTGGCCCGTTGCCCGTTCGGGCTTGAATATTTGTATAATGTGTTTTATTATTTGTAGTAGTGAAATTTAATGCAGGAATTGTGTTTAATTTGGTTGTACAATATGCTTGATAATTTGTATTTCTTATGTAAGGGTGTTTTAATAACTGTATTAATTGTATTTATTGACCAGTTAAATAATTGACTACATTAAATAGCATTAATGCGGTGTTTTGCTGTACACTATGATTGTTGTCTTGTACGTCTGAAAATTATGTGCATTAAAGTGTTGTACACTATGTTTCTTTTCTTGTAAGTAGTAGTCATTATAGTCATTAATAACATTGACCACTTTAATAGCATTAATGTTGTAAGTCTGAAAATTACATCATGCTTATTTTGTTGTACACTATGCTTATTTTGTTGTAAATCTGAAAATTGGTTGCAGCTATTGTACATTGTGCTTAAATGGTTGTAATTTTTGGTGAAGGGGTGTTTTTAATAGCATTAATGTTGTTTGATAGAATTTTGGTCTTAAAATGACACCACGCTTTATTTTGTTGTACAATATGCTTACTTTGTTGTAATTCTAAAAATTGGGTGCATTAATGTTTTGTAAACCATGCTTAATTTCTTGTAAGTCTTAAAATTTTGGAGAGAGAGTCATTCATGCTTTATATGTATTATAGAAGATATAGATGATGCAAACGCTTTCTCTTTTTTGTGGTTATTTCATGTTGGTGATATCAAGTTTTCTTTATGTAAATTTATATTCGACTCGTCAAGGTATAACAGGTTAATAACTAAAGATGTGTGGAACTAGACATTATAATCGACAAACTCAATTATCTTAACTTAGTAGTAGTTTGTAACCATCTTAAAGAGACAGTTTCAATGATGTTAAGATCCCTCATTATTGCTGGAAGTTCTTATATGAGTTGTGGATCTCTTTCACGCAGTGTTGGGATTCTTAATTGTCATTACAATGGATCATGAACAAAACCAGCTCGCAGTTATTGCACATCATCAGGTAAAGGAACATGCTAGTGAGTTTTGCATCTGAATTGTCGAATTGTATGCTCACAATCTGCATTATAAAATAACTGTTGCAGGACGCGGAGGTAGAGCCCGAAGAAGTTGACCCGGAACAAAACCAGCTGCTACTTGCACATCATCAGGTAAAGGAACATGCTAGTGACTTATGCATCTTAATTGTATATGGCGGCAATCTGCATTACAAATAACTGTCGCAGGATGAGGCGGTAGAAGAAGATGATCATTCACACGGTGGTAGAATGTTGTATGTTGGCAATCTACCTCACGGAATAAATCGTGATGATCTTCATCAGGTTTGGACATGACTCATAATTGTATTTTATTTTTGTAGCTATTAATCTTTCTTTTTGTTGATAAGGTGAAATATCATATGTATACGGGTTATGATAGTTTCATTTTCTGTTCAGTTTTTCGAGGAGATGTGTGGCCCTGTAGAGTATGTGAGGTTAGATACTGATGATGATGGGAACCATCTAGGTTATGGTTTCATTCTGGTGAGCTTTCCTTGCACATCTACCTGAACATTATCTTAAATATTTTGCGAAAGGAAGTCAATTCTGTTCAACTTAGGTGTTTCATGTTTCTATTCAGTTTGCTGAACTTAGCGACGCCAGGGCTGCGCAGGATTTGAATGGACAGTTCAACATTAACGATGGCCGAATGATGAAGGTAAAGATTTTCATGATTCATCAAGTTACATGTTAGCATTATTTTTTTGGGTAGGCAAAATAATAATAATATATTTTCATTTAAACCCTTTTACATAGTTTAAGAAAATGTCGAGCAATTTAAACTCTGTGTATGCTTTCATGATCATGCAAATAGTTTACTTGCTTAATATTTGATAGAAGTTTACTGTCAGTTTTTGATTGTATGCTATGAAGTTTGAAAAATGTGTTCTTTAGTTAGTTTATTTGTCTTAAGATATTGGAACATCTTTCTAGGCGAGATTAGAGGGTGACAATGCCCCGTATTTTGTTATAACTTATAGTGATAGTTTTGTGTTTTGATCTACTTATTCTATTTTGTATTTAAATAAACTTTTAATGCAGGTGTGGGCCGTTACCAACCAAAATTGGCTGCCGTAGGAGGCTGATGACATTATTGTACTATGACAAACATATTCGAAGTAAAGGTAATGAATATGTAACCCTAGACATGAAAAATTCAAGAATTTAAAGATTTGATTGGTTTTGTTAAGTGAGCATTCGTAAGTCGTATCTGTAGGCTCTTCAGAAACATTTTCTTTAACGAATTCCTTTGTTTTTATTTTCTATATATGCTGACATTAGGATATGATGTGTCTAAGGGCTTTTCATTGGCTTCTTATCTATTTGTTATTAGGATACGTTTGTCGAAATCATTGTGTATAACATGTACATCTATTTGTTATTAAGAACATGATTCACCTACTTGATGCAACAAATAAAATAGAAAAAAACAACAAAACCAAAATGAGAGAAATTGTTACCCTGTATAATTCTTTTAACTCTCATAAACAATTAAAAACAATGACAATGTATAAGAAGAAAAAAAAGGGCAAAAACTAACATAAAAAGGGCAAAAACTAACATGAAAAGGGCTTAAATCATCGGTCATGTGAAGCCATGCACATGTAACATGTTGATGCATGTGAAATGAATGGTCTATTACTTACCAACTTAGCTACAAAAACTAAACACACTGAAATTAACTATCATAGAAATAAATAATTATTCATTGATAACCATGCAAATAGCTCTTAAAAAGGAACGAAGTTATATACATTGCCTATCATATCATGCTCACAAGTATCATCTTCCTCCTTGCTTCGTCTTCATGATTGCAGTTAACGAAACCTACATCGAGCTCCTCTTTAGGTACGACTTTTCAACTTTCTGAAACTTCTTTAACGACAACATCACCTTTGAGGTACAAACATGAAAACGAAAAAAGAAAATCAAATACATGTAACACATCGTAGCAGTAAAGAACCAAAATAAATTCAATGTAAAAATAGACTCATCTCCATCTTTTGGTCACTATGAGCAGGAGACTCATGTCCATCTTCGCCTCTCCGGTCACTAGAGCTGCAAATAAAAAAGAACACTTAATGAAAGTAGATCCAAGTTACATTTAGCAGCTGTGAAAGAACATAAATATAAATATATTATATTCACCAGGTATAAACCCTTTACCAAAAAAAAAAAATATATATATATATATATATATATATATATATTGCAATGAAGGAGTCGCGAAAAAGTAAAAAAGAAACCAGAAAGATAACTTACAAAGAATTATTGGAAGAGATAAAAGTCGTGACCGGACATGTACACTACTACAATAAGTCCTTTTGAGACCTGTTGTAGAATCTATCGAGACTAGTTTTTCATGGGGTCGCTAGGAGAGGGGGGGGGGGGGGGGGGGGGGGGGGGGGTGTTTCTCCATGTGAAAACCATATCAAGACTCGCTTATGACAATCAAGACCTGTTTCTTAGCTATATACCCGGTCCAATATCAATATCAAGACCTGTTTTTGAGTGTTTGACGGGTCTTGTTTTATATACAAAGATCTGTTTCTATCAATAAAACATGTCTCTATTACCTTTAAAAAAAAAAAAAAAATCTTAATTATAGCAGTTTCCAGCACAAATCCACATTTCAAATTCCAATGTCCAGATTCAATATTCTAGTTTGCAACTTCCAGATTCCATATTCCAGTTTGCAATTCCCAGATTCCAGTTTCAAGCAATGCATAAACACAACTTTTGATCCATGAATTACCAAATACATCCTACATTCCATAAATTTAACTAATAAACCATATACGTCAATACATATTCCAGAATGTTACTTAGATAATCACGAGTTTCCAAAATGCCTTCTACAAAAAAGCAGCTCGCACATATCATCTTAACTTAATTACTTGAGAGTACAAATGCCTAAAACAAAAGACAATGGCATAACCAACAACTACCTATCAATAATGTTAATCAAATTGGACATAACTGATGCCACTTCTCGACAGTGTCTTCAATCTGATTCATGTAGAACGGACGATTGTCATGCCAAGGGATCTACATGTAAAAAAGGTATACAAGATATGTTAAGAGATGTAACAGAAAACAAAACTAACCATACTTGTTGCATCCATTTTCATTTAGATATTCTAAAATCAATATTTAGGATAGTACTTACACTGTTAGGAAAATGATCCTGATGAACGGTTACAAATTCATGCATCCATTTGAGTACATAATACCCACATTCCCATTTTTCAGCTTGTTGATTGCACTACATTTCAATAAACCAAGAATGTGTACATGTTAAAAGTTGTATAACATAACAATTTGTTTGTATGTGTATCTAATAATAGTGAGATAGTTTACCTCGACAACTTTGTAATTTGCAATGAACTTATTCAGACAGCTTGTAAGCCAATAGCTTCGCTCAGTCCTTTTCTTGTTCTTGTTCTGATAAGAATCCAAGATGTAGCACATGCGTTGTTTAGGGCATACAACAAACAACACCCAATGGTTCCCCCTGATAAAGTTGAAACAAAATTATTGATCATATACACACATAAGCAATTAAACAGTTTAGAGATAATAGCGTACATACTTTTCTATAAATGGCGCAAGGAAAATGTCGTAGGTAGAACCGAATGCTCTTGTCAAGTAATCTTTTACACCTGAAGCATTGCTAAGGCACTCACTTCCTTGAATCAAATATGGGTTTAATAGACCACAACGGCTAGAACTTGACTGCATAGCCCCCTTGTTGATAAAACTAGTTTCAAACACACAAATGACAAAGGAGATTGCAACACTTTATTACTGAGTTTTCATTGCATATTGAACCAAACAAAGCATAGCCTTTTATAGGCATAATACAGACTTTAGAGATACCAGTAGAAGCTAAAACGTGAGCTGTTACAAAGTAATTATTGACTCAACTGACAGCTTATTATTAAGACTAAGGAAACTGGAAAGACCACGAACTTATTATGCTTTGAATCATTATTCAACATCCCCCCTTGATTCAAAGCTACAGACTCCAAGACGCTTTCTGAGATAGGCATGTTGAGCATTAGAAATTGATTTGGTGAGAACATCAGCCACTTGCTCTTTCGTACCGCAAAACTTTAGCACAATTTCACCTCTTGCTGCAAGGCTTCTTATAAAATGATAACGTATGTCGATATGCTTTGTTCCATTGTGAAAAGCTGGATTTTTAGTCATTGCAATCGTCGCCTTGTTGTCACAAAATATTAGAGTGGAACCTTGCTGCTCTTTATGAAGATCACTTAGTAACCTCCTTAACCAAACTGCTCCTGACCCGAGACTAAACATATGGCCAGAAGTGCTTGTTCCATCATCTTTACAACCTCCCCAATCACTGTCAGAATATCAAAACAGTTTGAATTTTGCGTCTCTTGAGTACCAAATCCCAAAATCAGTAGTTTCTACAACATATCGTAGCACTCTCTTTGCTGCTCCAAGGTGTTGCATTGTAGGAGTATGCAAGTACCTGGATAACACACTGACAGAAAACATAATGTCGGGTAGAGTATTTGTCAAATAATTAAGCCCACCAACTAAACTTCTGTAATATCTTGGATTAGCAAACTCGGTCCCATCATCTTGCTGCAACTTTTCTTTTGGGTTCATAGGTGTAGCTACTCCATTGCAATTTAACATTCCAAACTTGGACAAAAGATCTTTGGCATACTTTCTTTGTGAAACAAATATACCATCGTCAACCTGTTTCACCTCAAGTCCCAGAAAGTACTGCAAATTTCCCAAATCCGACATCTTAAACTCGCTCATCATACATGACTTGAACTCAGAAACCAACTTTTGAGAAGAGCCCATATAGATCATGTCATCGACATAAATACAAACCACCAGAAAATCACCATTATCATTCTTTTTCACATATAAAGTGGGTTCATTTTCACTTCTTACAAACCCGTGTTGTAAGAAATACGAGTCAACTCTCTTGTACCACGCTCTCAGTGCTTGTTTAAGCCCATAAAGAGCTTTCTTGAGCTTATACACTTTATCTTCATTATTACGAACAACAAAGCCCTCGGGTTGATGAACGTAAACTTCCTCTTCTAGTTCTCCATTTAGAAAGGCAGATTTAACATCAAATTGATAAACCGGCCAATTTAAATGAGCAGCTAATGCTAATAAAACTCTCACAGTTTCAAAACGTGCAACAGGAGAAAAAGTTTCATCGAAATCAACACCTTGTTGTTGTGCATACCCCTTTGCAACGAGCCTCGCTTTGTGCTTTTGAACACTCCTATCTGTATTAAACTTCGTGCGGAATACCCACTTAAGACCAATGGGTGATTTATCATTTGGCAAGTCTACAAGCTCCCAAGTTTGGTTTCTTTCTATTGCGTGCATTTCTTCTTGCATAGCATGTTTCCATTCTTCTTTTTCCACAGCTTCTTCAAAGGACACAGGATCTGATGCGTATAAAGCATATGATTGTGCACTGGTGTTTGCATAAATATCACTAAGGCTCCTGATTTTCAATGGAGGAGAATCACTAGAAGAACTTGATGATGATGTATTTGATGAAGAAGAGTTGTTGCGCGTATGCATTGGCGTATAATTGGGACTGTTTTGTGGACTTGAGTTGGTGGAATTTGTTGGAGTTGTAGGTGGTGTTGTTTCTCCATTAGAAACACCATCAATTAGTGGAATTGGATCACCTGCAATCTCTTTCCCAGAAGTGAAATCCCATCTTGCATTCTCATTAAAAACAACATCTCTGCTAATGAGGACTTTGCCACTCAATGGATCATAAAGTTTGTAAGCTTTAGATTGTGTACTATACCCAACAAAAATGCACTTAACAGATTTTTCATCAAGCTTACGACGCGAATTTGAGTTGATTAAAGCATAAGCTATGCATCCAAAAACACGTAAGTGGCTTACCTTGGGCTTATTTCCTTTCCATGCCTCGTATGGAGTCCTGTTGTAGACAACCTTGGTAGGAGAGATATTCAGTAGATAGACCGATGTAGCAACTGCTTCAGCCCAAAAGGTCTTAGGAACACCTTTAGCATTCATCATACTTCGACCCATCTCAACAATCGTGCGATTTTTTCGCTCCGCTACGCCATTTTGCTGTGGCGTATAAGGTGTGGTAAGTTCTCTGTGGATGCCATATTCTTCACAAAAAGCGATGAATTCTGTTGACATAAATTCTCCTCCCCTGTCTGTTCGAAGAGCTTTAATATCCCTGCCACTTTGTTTCTCCAAAAAAGACTTAGAACTTCTTAAAATATTCAAATGCTTCTGATTTATTTTTCAAAAAATACACCCAACTCATTCTACTATAGTCATCAATAAAGAGTAGAAAATAACGACTTCCTCCAATAGAATCAACGGACATCGGACCACATAAGTCGGCATGTATCAAATCAAGGCAAGCTGCAGCTCTCATGGACTTTCCTACAGGAAATGATGGTCTACTTTGTTTCCCATATACACAGCCCTCACAAAAATCAATAGTATCAATTTTGGGCAGACCAATTACCATACTTTTATTTTCCAACAGTTGCAATCCATTTATACTTAGATGACCATATCGTAAATGCCATATGTTCTTATCACTCGCTCCAGCAACTAAAGCAAAGCTCTCAACAGTGGACATGTCAAAAGGAAACATTCTATTCTGAGTCATTTTAACATTGGCAACTATTTTTCCTGACTTTTTATCTTTGATAACACATGAATCATCATCAAATAATATAGAATGCCCACTACACATTAATTGCCCGACACTCAACAGATTATGAGCTAAAGAAGGAACAAGCTCAACATCATAGACAAGTTTGACATTACCTTGTGTGGTTTTAATTGCAACTGAACCTTTCCCTTCAACTTGCATTTTCCAGTCATTCCCCAATGTAACTTCCTTTCTTTGTGACTCGTCAAGGTCTTTGAACATGGATCTTGCACCGCACATATGATTCGAGCACCCACTGTCAACATACCAAACATTACTTTCTGCACTTGGTTCATTAACAGGAGAGTATGCCATAAATAATCTTTCCTCAGAGGTTTCACTAAAATTGGCACGGTGTTGATCGCTTTTCGGTTTGCTCCAACAATCAACCTCTTTATGCCCATACTTCTTGCAGTGTTGATGGAACCACTTTTCGGTTTGCTCCAGCAATCAACATCTTTGTGACCATACTTATGGCAATATCGACATTGGATGGGGTTCCTATGTTCTCTTTCATCGGATTGACTTCTTTCTCCACCTCGGCCTCTTCCTCGGCCACGACCACGTCCACGATAACCACCTCTATTATTGCCTCTAAAATCAGAACTTTCCACTTTACCCTTTGAAGAGGAGTCCCCTTTAACTTGGAATGCTTTCTCCTCGGTTCGTTCTTGTGCGGAATTCAATCTGTCCTCATGAGCAAGTAACGAGCTCATAAGTTCATCAAATGAATACCAGGATAAATCATGGGCTTCCTCGATTGCAGCTACAACATGATTGAACTTGGAATTGAGGCTTCTCAATACTTTCGAAACAACAGCTTCTTCATTAATCTGGTCTCCATAAGACTTCATTTTGTTAACAAGGGTGGACACTCTTGAGAGATAATCTTGGGCAGATTCTGAACTTTTCATGTTTAAGTTCTCGAATTCACGACGAAGTGTCTGAAGTTTCACCGTGATTACCTTTATGGAACCTTTGAATTCATTCTTAAGAATTTCCCATGCTTCTTTCGAGGTCTCTGCTGCTGCGATTCTCGAGAAGATGGAGTCATGCATTGCTTGCTGAATAAAGAAGAGAGTGCTTTCGAATCTTTCTTCTTATTCTCCTTTGTTCGTTGCTCATCTTCAGCATCATTAACGAACCCATTTTCTACCAGGTCCCATAAGTCTTGAGACTTGAAGAGTGTTTTCATTTTGACACTCCAAAATTCGTATTTCTCACCACTGAAAATAGGAATGAGGGGTTGTGCAGATCCACTGGATGCCATGGTTTGAAACTTGAAAGAGAAAGATGAATGAAAAAGGAATTGTGGGGAGTGTAGGCTGCTTTGGCTTTTGTTTATTTTCAGGTTTTGAAAGGCTTCCCTCACTCTCTCTTTCTTTTGGCTTGGATACCAATTTTGTTGATAAAACTAGTTTCAAACACACAAACGACAAAGGAGATTGCAACACTTTATTAGTGAGTTTTCATTGCATATTGAACCAAACAAAGCATAGCCTTTTATAGGCATAATACAGACTTTAGAGATACCAGTAGAAGCTAAAACGTGAGCTGTTACAAAGTAATTATTGACTCAACTGACAGCTTATTATTAAGACTAAGGAAACTGGAAAGACCACGAACTTATTATGCTTTGAATCATTATTCAACACCCCTAAAAACAAAACAATGGTATATAAAATAAATCTAAAACTTACACAACAGATAACTAGTCTAAATAAACAATCGCAAACAGCCCCTAGTCTATAAACAATCCTATACAGTCCTAACTCTATAAACAATCCCATACAACCATGAATATATACCTAAACAGCCCTAAGTATATAAACAATCCCAAACAGCTTTAAGTATATAAACAATCCCAAACAGTCTCGAACTAATCATAAACTACCCAAACAAATAAGCAGCCAACAAGCAATCTAAATAAACAATCCAAAACTGCATTTAGTCTATAAACAATCCCAAACAGCCCCTACTCTATATGTAATCCCAAACAACTCATATCTATATCACAATAAAAGCAATTCCAAACAGCAAGAAGTTTCAATGAGCAATTTTAAACAAGAAATTAAATACTTTAAAAGTAGTTTCAGAAGTACTCGTACCAGTTAAAGTAAGTTATAATGCTTGCATCAAGCCATCCATTCGTCCACATTTTCAAAATGTCGTCCACATCAACTGTAATAGAAAAGGATTCCTCTTGCCCAACAAACATACCAGCGGGAACATCAACAACATAGCCTGAAGTACAATCATCACGGCTCATCCAACGGAGATAGGCAGCATTCAATAACGGTCCCCTCGCGCCAATGGTATCTCCTACATCAATCAATCTATTTTCCATCACGTCTTTAGCTTCTTCAGCAGCAACTTTTTGAGCTGCTGTTTTTGCAGCTTTTTGAGCAGCCGACAGTGGTTGTGTTTGTTTTGGTGTTTGCTTTTTAGCGACTTGAGCAACGACTTTTTGGGCATTCGGCAATGCCTCTTTTTGTTGGGATATCGGCATAGATGTGTTCTCAGCCACCTACAAATAATTTTTTGAATATTGTATATCGCGCTAAATTTCAATCATAATAAACTAAAAAATTGAAGTGTTTGCCAGATCAATTTGAAGAGCATGCACACTTGCTGTTGGCATTGTTGTTTTCATTTGTTGATCTCTATTTTTCGAAGTCGGGTGTTATCTCCTATTATCAATTTCCATTTAAAGTACGTGAGAAAAGTTACTAAGTCCAATACTACAAAAAGATGAGCTAGTTTTATTAATGTACCTTCATGCGACTAATTCTACATTGAGGCCATTGAAAAAAGCTCCCAATCGCTTGACCTAATAAAGTAACACTTTTATCTCCACCGATCACCGGAAGCTTTACAGATTTATAAGCTGGCAGAACCTTGTCTACTGTCACCTTCATGTATGTAGGAATTATGGGAACTCCATGATGATACCGTCTCCGGTCGGATATACAACCCCCATGCTATCGCAGTCTTATCTTTATTGTATGGTGAAAACAAATAGCACTTTGCGGACTCCTGATAAACATGAAAAAATAAAAAGGGTAGTTTAAATTAAAGCTTTTCAATAATTAAGATCTTTATGAAAAAAAAAAAAAAAAAAAAAAAAAAAAAAAAAAACATTTATACAAAAAGTGTATGTATTCAGTAACCATATTTTCATAAACCAAAAAAAAATGCTTGCTCTTAAGTTTTAAAGGCATTATATACTGAGAATCACATTACCGTTATCTCATCCAGCCGGTTGCTAAAGCCTGTCGATGACTCGTGATTAGCTACTGTTGTCGACCCACAACTGCTTTGGCTGGACTCAAGCTTGGACTTGAGCTCTGCAATTTGCTTCTCATTCTCAGCAATCTTCTTGTCATATGTGCCTTTAATTTCAACTTCAAACTTCTTTACTATTTCAATTACTTCTTCCTTTTGTGCCTGTAATGATTCATCTATTTCACGTTTCCTTTTCTTCTTTTGAACGTACCCCTCTATTCCTTTTCTAAAACCAACATTCCCAACTCCCCTTGTACGATCCCCATGCTCAGGTCCAAACTCCTTCTATTAGCGGGTCCATTCCAGCTTCAAAAAGACCTTGAGAGTTCCGTTTATCTGATTCTACATGTTCATAATGAAATACTTAGGTCAATTGGTTCATTAAATAGTTAACAATGATAGCAAATAAGGTATAAATGTAAGTATTACCAGTCGTTTGATAATGTCATCCATATCAGGTGAAAATGCCATATTCCCTTGTGAGTCGGGCTTTGACAATCGAGCCATTATCCATTCTTGAGTACGAAGATCCTCCATATTTTGGATTTCATTCTTGAGTGCTTCATTCATTTCGATTTTATCCCAGTTAACCTTCTTTCCCCCACGATACCCTTATAATACATAATAGACACATTATTACAATATTATGTCATGCTCCTTATAATACATAATAAACGAAAACAAACCTTTTTCTCTGGTGTATCTTCCTGCCTTCCTGGTGTATCTTCCTGCTTACAGAACGCTTCCCATATCGTCTTATTTATCATAGTGTAACCATAATCAGGAGGATGTCTTTCTTCATCCATAAAATCACTTTTAAGTCGGGTTTTAAATCTCTTCCATGCTAAGTTGCATTGTTTGATTGTTGTTTTTCTAGCATCATTGTTTTTAAGATCAAAAAAGCCCTGTTTGATGAAAAAGAACTTAACATATTAATTATATATTAATATATCTGTATATAAATAAAAATTACTGATGTACATAAACAAAAGTCTTAAAAAAGTTATACCTTCACGTTCAACCATAATGCTTCTATTTGTTCCTTTGGTACATGACGCCAAGTCTCGTGGACTATAGAAATCCTAAGCCTCGTAATATTTCCAATATGATTTTCAAACCAGCATTGGTGGTCATTTATGGCTTCGCCATGGATGTTGAATACGACATCAAATGGTTCCACAGGTTTAGTCTTCATTTTGTTAGGTCCCCTCTTTTTCCGTTGTGGTACAAGGGGTTCATCTTGTTCCATGGGTTCATCTTGTTACTAAAAGACAAGTATCATGAAATTATAAAACATGTATACAGCTAGCTTGAGAACACGTCATTAATAGTTGATTGCATTACATTCACTGAGGCGATTAAGTTACAATAAACAATCCCAGACCACACCTAGTCTATAAGAATGGCGTTTTCAATAAGCAATCAAAAACATTAACCAATTTCAGTAAGGAGTTCCGTCCCTAACAAATCATGTCCATAAATACACAAACAACCCCTAATTTAGCATATTATAAGCAGTTCTAATATATATATATATATATATATATATATATATATATATATATATATATATATATATATATATATATGGGGACTTTCTTACGAGAACCATTTTATCTGCGAGAACTGAGAGAACCACAAAAAACATACATGCACGCCTTTTAAAATAAAATAAAAATACATGCAAATCATCAATAATCGTAAGTATCCACCTATGTTCTTCAATATCATCATGAACTCATCCTCTTTTTTCACAAAAACCTTACACAAGGCCGCAATATTGTCGTTGCACGCCTTATAAGAACATACATGCACACCTTCAAAGAAAAATGTTGTATTTCCAATTTCTTATCAAATTCTTTAGAACAACTATGTTTTTTTAAAAACATATATGTTGTTTTTAAAACATATGTGCAAAAATACAATTATTGAAGGCGTGCATGTATGTTTTTGGTGGTTCTCTCAGTTCTCGCAGATAAAATGGTTCTCGCAAGAAAGTCTCACTATATATATATATATATATATATATATATATATATATATATATATATATATATATATATATATATATATATATATATATATAGTGTAACTTTATTTTCAGAACCCTATTAAGTGCGGGAACTGCGAGAACCCCCTTTGAACCGTTAGATTGTTTGATCAATGGATGAGATGATATGTGCCATTAATGTCACTAAAAGAAAGATTAGGAAAATTTTGTAAATCTAAAAGGGTAATTTAGACATTTCTTATTTACCCCTAAAACATGGGATTTGTTCCCCACAAACCTAAAAAATATCATTAACATCTACTCTCTCTTAAAACCTAAAAACCGCCCTCCACAAACCCTCTGATCCGCCTCCCTCTAGATCTGTTTTCCGGTAAAAAAATATCACCCATCATCCTCTTTTCTAGTTGGTTTTGTCCTTCGATCTGTGATCGATGTCTTGCTCGCTTCCTAAACTCATTTCTTCCAGATCCGTTCATTGATTCATATATTAAATGGTTAGTCTTTGTTTTATTTCATTGATTCATATTTGTGTTTTTTTTTTTTAAATTTATATGATGATAACATGATGTTACTTGGATTGGATTTAAGTTAGCAATATAAATGACATGGTGACTGTTAGGTAATTGTAACACCCCGACCCGACAAGGGTAGAGATGTCACAAATACGGATCCTTATCAGAACAGAAACAAGCACATGACATTAATAATACAATAGAATTCAATGGTTACAAAGGAAAATATGAAAATACAGGATTCCAATACAATGATTTCTAAGTCTAACACTAGATCTTCTAACCATCATCAATAGCTAATCCCAAGCTGCTAGTAAATTCTTCTATGTCCAATATACTCTCTAATCAATAAACCAGCTTCCAACTAAACCTGCCGCACACGAAAAGAAAACGTGCGGCTGAGCTTAAAAAGCCCAGTGAACAGATATAACGATAACAAGCAGTAACGGTAACGTAATGAGATAAAATGAGTGAATACCAGATATAACAAGAGTCAGGAATAGGAACATAAGGATTATACAGATATAACAGGATTATAATTAGTTACAGAAGACAGGTGTAAAGGTGTAATCCGTAACCCCACCACATGCCCAGGTCAGATCAAGTCAAGTCATGTGTTAAGTCATGTATCAAGTTCAGGGTGGCAGTAACAGTAATGAAAAGTAAAGGTTATGAAGTTATAAGGTTACAAGGTGCAGGGTAACAGAAATCCTCTACGAGCCCAGAAACAGTAACTTGTAACAGTAGCAGTAACAGTAACAGTATCAGTATAATCATGTAGAGGGGAGACCTCTCAGTAGCCAGTAATCATGAGGGGAGTCCTCAACCGTAAGCGGAGTGATCAGCTCCCAGGATGTGAAAGACGTGTATCGCACACACCATCAGTCACCAAAAATAATATATCATGCAACAGGTCAGGTCAGGTCAAGTCTAGGATGCATCCATACGCCCCAGGTGGCCAGAATCTGCCTCTACGTAAATCATAATCATAACAGGGACGGGATAGGTCATCACTCTCCTACCCTAGAGTCATGCCATCGGTGCATCGACTGACATGGACATGAAACCCTCATGCCTAGTGAGTGGCTCGTAGTATCAAACTGTGGGTTAAGGTCAGGTATCATATATCATGTGTCAGGTGTCATGCATCAGAAATCAGTATCATGTATCAGGTATCAGTATCATGTATCAGGTATCATGCATCAGGAATCAGTATCATGTACTAGGTATCAGGTTCCAGTATCCGGTGTCAGGTCCAAGTTTCAGGTGTCAGGTTCAAGTATCAGGTGTCAGGTTCAAGTATTAGGTGTCAGGTTCAAGTATCGGGTGTCAGGTGGTCCAGGTCATGATTTATATCAGGGTTCAAGACAGGAGATAAATCAGGAAGTTCACGTCAGAGGGTTCAATATCGGAAAGGTCAAGTACCAGAAGGTTCATGTCAATTTATTAAAAGTAATCCTTTTAAAATAAAGTGGTCTTTAAATCAGTTTTCATAATGAAAGTCTTTTAAAGAAATTTTCAAAAACCTCTTCATATATACTTTAGAAAAGTAATTATAAAATCCTATGAACCTTCAAGTATCTATGGGTCTTAAATATTCAGGTTACCAGGTGATGAAACGGGTCATGTCAACTATCAAAAGAAACATAGTAGGGTTCAAGACATGGTTTAGAATGAAGGATCAGGACAGGAGTTCAAACAAAGGTTCAAGTTGAATGGTTCATATCAAGTATTTCTAGGTTCAAGTCAAGGTTTATAGTAAGGTTCATGACAATTCGTTATAAGAAGACAAGCAAGGTTCACAGAACAAGGAAACATAAAAATGAACCAGAAGTCAGAAAATGAGACGAAGGCACCTTACTAGAGAAGGGCAGAATATCTGTACCTTATTGCTTGACAAAGATCACACTGAAAAGATGACAACGAGCACAGGATTACTCCCTCTTCACACCTAGAGGAGTAAAGACATGATTACTAAAGATCCCATTTCCATATTAAGTAACTTCCCATTTTTAGCAGGTTTCCATAATTAGAAGGTTTCCTTATTTAGAAAGTTAGATCAACATTCTTAGTTAAATCATTATTTCTGGAATTAGGGTATCTTTTATTACATTTACATATTAGGTCCTTAAGAATTCACAATTTACACTTTACACCCTTTAGTTTCAAAAGTTACACTTCAGACCCTTAATTTATCAAAGTTTCACAATGGTCACTTATTTTATCATATTATAAGAATGTATCCTCAATTTTACAGAATTTATACAATAGGTCCCTCTAGTTTTCAAAGTTACATATTTAGTCCCTTATTTTACAATTTCAACTTTATATTATTAATAATTACATATTAACCCATTAAATCACCAAATTTACACATAACCCCCTGAATAGATTATATTACTCAAAACAGCCCCAAGTTTCAGAAATTACAAGTTTAGTCCCTCTATTTAATAATTTTATAATTCGAGCCATAATAAAACCCTAAAAACATTTTAACCCTCTAAAATACAAAAATGACATTAGACCCCTTCCTTTTATATTTTTCCCAGCAAGTACATGATCTAAATTAAGTTTTAAAACTGACCCACAAGTTTTAGAAATTACAAAACACACCCTTAACTTATTATTTCCAAATCGTTACACATAAAATCTTGTCTAAATCGAACCCTATTAATCCAAATCATTATACCATCATTCTATCATCATTATACCATGTTAATTTCCAGGTTTCATTACCTCAAAACCCTAGCTCGATCGGTTTGATAATTTTCCCAAAATTTTTCTTTTATTCTTTTTAATTTCTTTAAAATCGGTAAAACTAAATAAATCAAGAATAATTATTTTAGGCCTTAACAATTCGAAATATAATTTTTCCCAGATTAGTATGATCATATGGAGTCCAAATAAAATAAATATGGAGCCTCAAAAATTCGAATTGAATTATTTAGGGTTTATACACGTTTTTAAGATTTAATTCACAAATAATTGTTAGATCATGCATGGATCGACTTTTACATTTTATTTGGTGTTCATAACATATATAGGGTCTGAGAAAAATACCAAATCAAGATTTGAACGTGTGGATAGGGTGTACGAATTGTTTCCTTACGCGTATGAGCAAATCGAACAAGAATTCACCACGGCTTCAAAAACGATCTAAAAATCATGAAACCAATTTTCACAGGTCACATATGATGTGAGGAACACAAGAAAAATAAGAAACGAATTTTCCAAGATCGAATGAATCAAAAATGGAATTCTTACCTTTCGGTTTGAATTAAACAAGAATTTTCGAAAACCCTTGAATCCGGCCACCACAATTCGAAGTATTATTTTTCTAGGACTCCTTGGATGATGATTTAACACAGAAAAATAGCTTGGGAATTTTAGAGTGTCGATTGGAGGCTAGGTGAATTATGTGTGTTTTTATTTCAATCGGCATTAGGGTTTTGAAAGGAATTGTGTGTGATTGATATAAACTATGAATTGGCTGGTCAAAGGGGGGTTTAATGGACATAAATTTCGGAATTTAGTCAAAGGAAATAATTGCCTTGCTTAATTATCTTTAATGTCTTTTATTTCCCTTAATTACTTTCATTTAAATCATAGAATTTGTATTTAATTTACATTAGGCGCCCAAGGGCATTTTAGTAATTTTCTTGGCTTGTTTAAATGTTAAATGAAGTTGTTAAAATTATTTGGGACCATAACTTGTTCATTGCTAGAAGTTTGGAATTTATTTTGTGCTTTACGTATGTTTTATTCATATTTTAAATTCTCAGGGGCAATTTGGTCATTTTACATGTTTAGGATTTTCGGGTATTACAGTAATTGTTAAAATCGAATCATTGTTGGTTTCAGAACTTTGGTTTCCGAACTTATGTGTGTTTGAGTACTAGAAATCTGCATGGGTCTGATTGATTGAGTTTTTATGCACTTCTAATGAATTAGGATGATCAATTGGCTTACCATGTTTATATGAAATTCTTGGGGTAAAAATGAGTTTCAGGAAGATAACGGTTAAAGATCTATAGAAGTGAATGTATTAATTAGCGATAACATGTTAATCTGATAGAAATCAGTTTGTATGCTTAATGACTTGAATGAAGTTGTAACTTTATGTGATATTATATGTCTTAAAATTATCTAGGTGATCGACTGAAAACCCAATTGGACCGATCAATTAATATTAAAACAGAAGTACGTTGCGAACATCATGTTTTTAAACATGTATGTTCAAAACATGTATGTGTTAAAACAGTCATGTTATAAAAAATATTGCTTATAAATGGAATACTTAAAACATGTATGTTTTAAAAACAGGTATGTTTTTTACTTAGTAAGTGTAATTATCATTTTTTTCAAAGAGTTCATGTTTGCCAAACAAGTACGACATACATGTACTCATGAACATCTATGTTTATTAAGTAAGTGTAATTATTGTGATTAAATTTTGTTTCCTATTTATTTGTTGTTTAATTGTTTTTGTCTATGCTTTTTTCAGATTGATGAAGATGTTGACCATTGAAGACCTAGAAGTTGATGATCACATATATACATGAAGATAATTTATGATTTTTGAAGATATGCGATTATTGCATACACGTTTTTTGTATTTGTAATTAACGAAATGTAAAATATAAGTATATGCATCTTTTTTTTTTCTTCATAAAGGTCCATATTTTTTATTTGTATTTTAATTATATTTTAATTAACATTGAATTTTTTGTATATTAGTTATGTTATTGGTTTGTTAGAAATTTACATGTATGCACCTTGACTATTTGGCCAAAAAACATGTATGTACATTGACTATTTGGAGAAAAAACATGTATGCACTTTAGCTAATTGAAAACATGTATGCACCTTGGCTATTTGAAAAAAAAAAAAAAAAAAATCTTAATTTAAAAAAAAAAAAAAAAAAAAAAAAAAATCCGAATATAAAAATATGAAAATTCTTTTACTATTATACCCTTTTGAATTAAATAAAAATAACAAAATGCTATGGAGCATTTAAATGATGTACATTGTGTATTATTAGTTGTAAAAAGTGGGTTCTCGCAGTTCCCGCACTTAAGAGGGTTCTGAAATAAAGCCCCTATATATATATATATTATAATATATATATATATATATATAATTAAATATATATATATATATATATATATATATATTATAGGGAATGGATCCGATAAGAAGAAAAACTAAAATAAGAAGAATAAGAAGAATTTCTAGCCACACATATATATATATATATAGAGAGGTTGGATCATGAGAAAAGTTCATTTTGGTTGAAAAGTGTACAAATCACCCCCTCCCATTCCCCCTTATTTTTTTTCCCAACTCAAGGGGCCTTACTGTAACTTCTTGTGTTTTATAGGGTCTGATTCGTACATTTTGATAAATTCACTGATTCTATCATATATAATCATTTTTTCACTTCATTTAATTTTGTATATGAGGTGAGATCCATGCAAAACATAAAGTATCTAAAGAACAAATAAGCCAATCTCAACCATCCATCCACCTTAATGGCTGAGATGCATCCAAAAATTACAAACAAGGGAAAGATAGTAAAATAACATGTTCCATAAAAGAAAAAAAAATATCTAAACCACTCATTTGATAAATCACTCTCTCTCTCATCAAACCCTAGATCTAAACATGACCACCACCACTGCTGTCGAATCTCGCCGAAAACACCATGAATCCGTCGGATTCATCAACAAAACCACCACCGCTGTCGTATTCATCAACAAAACCACCACCGTTGTCGTATTCATCAACAAACCCATCGTATTCATCAACCAACCCGTCGTATTCATCAATAAACCCTTCGTATTTGTAATACCTGAATTTCTAAAGTGCACAAAAAGACCAAAATGCCCCTGGAAGTATAAAGTATGAAAAATTAATTAAAGAATACCAAAACAAAGTATATAAATTCAGATAAATATCAAAAATGCTCAGATTAAATTCAAGAACTTTAAAAGTTATATTTTTTTTTTATTTTTGAAAAGTAAAATTCAGTTATGATATTTATTTATATTCCGAAAAACAATATATTGATTAAAAACTATGTATTATAATTCGACAAAAGGCCCAATTAATTAAGGAAAAATGTACAAAAATTATTTAAGGTCCAATACAGTAATTTGAGCCCAGGAAAAATATTATAACTCAGATATATATCATATACACGTTTTTGTAACCCTAAACATCACAAATTATTCAGCCGACACATTCCAAAACTCCAAACAAATCAAGATCTGGTTCTCAGGGCTTTAGGCTATTTTTCTTGGACATTATTGAAGCTAAAGAAGGTGGGAAAAATCGTGGTTGAGGTACAGAGCTGCTGGTTCGATCGGGGTGAATTTTTGGACGATTAGGGTTAGATCGACAAGGGTTTTTGGGATTTCTTGTTCTTGCGTTCGAGGCTCATTCAGGGTATATCTATACTTTCTTTTCATCCTTTATGATCATAATATAAGTATAAAATTGTATCATGCATCATCTACAAGTCGTACGAATTAAAACAAATCCTAAAACCTAATATCGAACAAAAAGAAAAACGGGACCATGTGAATTTTTATGAACTCGATCTGAATTTTCTGGACATTCTTATGTGATGTTCAACCTATATAAAATCTGGGATCTATGATTCAAAGCTTGTGTAATTGTTTTGGATTTATTTTGTTTTGTCGATCGAATAGAAAAAGAAAAAGGAAAGAATAAATCGTGAAACCTAGGGTTTTGAATTAGGGCTTGTTTGTTTGTTTAAGATTAATAAATGATGATTAATGATGAGCTAATGATTGGTATTGAATTGATCTAGGGCTTGTTAATTGTTTTGTTAAAACCGATCGGATAAATAAATAAGAAAGGGTTTGTTTTGTAAATATTGAAACTAATGGGTTATTTTTGTAAACAGTAAAATAAAGGTACAAATCGTATAAAAATAAGTGTGAGGGCTAAACATGTAATTATGATATAATTTAAGGACTATTCGGTTTAATTATTAATTAAAAGGTATGTTTTGTAATTTCTAAAACTTTAGGGTTTAAATGTAACTTATTAAACTATGAGGTTGATATTGTAAAATATGTAAGTTAAGGGACTAATCTTGTTAAAATATGAAATTGTGATATTTACATTTAAACCTTATACTTTCTTATATTTCCAATTAAATCCCTAACTTATATTTAATTATAAAACTAAACCCTAAAAACATATAATTCATTTATTTAAAGTACTTGAACATATAATTAAGTGAAATTTGATAAAATGAGTAATTCTGCTAAGTAAATGTGAAGACTTTCTAAAGATAGAAACTTACTAATTCTGAAAACTTGCTAAAAATGGAAAGTTACTAAAAAGGGAAAGAAGTCATAATAAGGAATAAGAATAAGTAAATGGATGAACAAGTTATTAATAACACATATTAAATGTGTAGATTTCTGAAGAAGAGTGACATTCGTCTCTTTAGTCCTTTCTGTTTTCATCAGTTCTGCTAATTGTTCAAGGTACGGATATTCTGACCTTTTCAGTAAAGGTTTCCATGATTTTCTTTTGCCATTTTCATTCTGATTAGGATTTCCTATGCCATTGCTATGAATCCCTTTTGTGTTCTGAACCTTGTATGTGCTGAACCTTTTGATTATCTGAACTTGTTATATCTGAACCTTTTGTTTGAATCTTCTGATGTGATAAACTCTAATTTGATAAGCTCTCTGTTTTGTAAACTTTCTGAACCTGGACCTTTGCTATGATAAAAATATGTTTTAAACTTTGTTTCTAAACTTGTTGTTTCTAAACATTTTATTTTCTAAAATCTTTTGTTTTGGTAAACCTTTGTTATATTCTGAAACTTCTGATTAGACCTTCTGATTTTGAAAACTTTTGATTCTGGACTATTTGATTTGAACCTTGTGGTATGAACCTTTTATTTGAAATTCTGTTTTAAATTCTGAGATGATATAAGACTTTCTGAAACTATCTGATTTGAATAAAGGTTAAGATGAACTTCTGATTTAAAAGTAAGATTTGAACTATATGATAAGAAATTCTGTTACATGAGCTATTTTAACTAGGCATGGGGGTTCCATGTCCGTGTCATGAGATGCACCTCTGACATGACTCTAGGGCAGTAGAGTGATGTTCTGCCACGTCCCTATTTGGTTGGAATAAGGTGTGTTTTGGGAGGGGCGTATGGATGCATCCTAGATCAGTTTCTGTTATCTGTTATATGTTATATGTCTGGTGAATGTGGCTGTGTGTGCAATACACGTCCTTCACATATCTGGGAGCTAGCTACTCCAAAACCCTTTGAGGACACCCCTCATTTTATCTGATTTGTCTGAGAGGTCTCCCCTCTATATATATATGATTATGAAGAATATGGTTATAATTATGATAAGATTCTGTAAAATGATAATTCTGTAAAATGCTAATTCTGTAAAATTCTGTAAACTCCGTAGATTCCGTAAAACTGTATTTTCTGATTCTGTTTATACAAGTGGTTGTATAAATTCCTGACCTAACCTAAATGTTTTATTTCCGTACTATCTGTTAAGCCTAAAATGTTTTCCAAAAATATATTTTTGTACTTCAGTATTTTATTTCAGTTTATTATCGTTATATCCGTTCACTGGGCTTTTTAAGCTCAGCCGTATTTTTCTTTAACCGCGGCAGGTATTCAAGATAAGCTTTTGGGATAGCTTTTCTAGGGACTGAGAGTGATGGTTTGACCATAGAGATTAGAGATTGATTACTTGGTTTATATTGTAAATATGATAACTAGAGGGGCTAATAATGTAAATATGATGAAAGTATGCATGTTTTGGCTAGAATAAAGTGTAGGGGCTGTTTATGTCATTTGTGTAAAGTTGTGTGACGTAGGTGTTAATTGTAGTAGTAATGGTTTAATTATGGTAAATTGAATAATGAAAGGATTAAATTGTAACCTTTGTAACTAAAGGGGTGTAAAGTGTAAATCTGGTATATTTGGCTTATGTGACTTATGCGTATGTGTTATAATATGTTTATTTTCAATTATAACCCTTAACTCTATGATTTGACACATTTAACCCTAAAGTATATAACTTTACATTTCTTAACCCTAATTTCAGGAAACTTGTATATTATGAAATCCTTAACCTATAAAATTATGGAAACTTGTTAAAATGATGAAAATAACTATATTGAATATGTCTATAAGAGGAAACCTTATAATTTTGGGAAATTTGCTAATTATGGAAACCTGCTAGTTATGGAAATTTCTAAAAAATGGAAACCTTCTAAATAAGGGAACTTACTAAAAATAGAAAGTCTTCTAAAATGATTGAACTACTTAAAGTGGAAACTTACTAAATATGGAAAGTTACTAAATCTGGAAAGCTGCTTTAAATGGAAAGACCAAAAAGGAGTAATCCGTTTTGAATTGAACTATTGAGTAATTCTCGGTTTCTAATTCACTTAGGTTCCGTGATGAAGGAGTGGTTCCTATTTTCGTATAATCTTTCTCTTGCCTGCTTTGTCATCTGGTTGAGGTACAGATATTCCGTACTCTTTCAGTAAGAGTGCATACTTCCTCTCTCTTGACCTTGTCTTTGATTTGTTATCATATTATGATTCCGTTTGATCTTGATTATGATCCTTCTTACTTGACTCTATGATTGATGTGTTATCACCGGTAATTTCTATCCTATTGTTATTCGTTTGAACTCTTATGATTCGTTCGATAACCTTTTGTGACCTTAACCTTTTGAACCATTGTGAGACTTTGGATACCCTTTGGGATATTGTAACGGGAGTTGGAACCTGGTGAGACTTGAATGTTCTTTTGGGATAATATAACGGGAGGTGAAATTCCTTTTCTTAATTATGATGTGGAAACATTTAAAGGAGAAACTATTTTATAACGGCACTTTTAATATGATTTAAGACCACGAATTTTATAAATTCATAAAGACCACTTTTAAAGAACATCTTATGGGAACCTTATTAAAGATCATTTTTATAAATGTCATCTTTTGGAAGATCTTTTCTAAGTGAACCTTTGCTATAACCTTTTAAATGGGATTGGACTCCGAACCTTTTTAAACAAGTGATGGTAACCTGCTAAATTGAACTTTTGTTTTTAAACTCTCATTATGACCCTTGTTTATGAACTATGGGACTTTGGAACTTGGAATAGTGAACCTTGTGGATTGGGAACCTTGGCATTGACCTCTCCATTTTGAACCGTTGGTATTACACCTTTGGATTGAACCTTTGGTAATTGACCCTTGATCTTGACCCTTTGAATATTGATCCTTTGGTCATTGACCCTTTGATTGATTCCTCGATATTGAACCTTTGATATTGAACTTTTGTCATTGAACCTTGACTTGAACCTTTGACTTTGACTTGGCATTTATAATTGATTGAACCTTGACTACATGACCCATCAGTATTTACCCAGGTGTTACTTGTTGTGGAGTAGCCACAACCATAGCATTGATGCACCAATGTTATGTACTCTAGTGGGGCTGGAGAGATGTCCCCCACCGTCCCTTGATTTGGTATGCATGTGAATGGGTAAGGGGCGTATGGATGCATCCTAGATTTGTATTGTATTGATTGATTGATTATTGAGGCTACTACATTTACCACAGGATTATGCTACATTGGTTTGGTGACTGGGTATGCGTGCATTGCAACCCCTCACATTTTGGGAGTTTATCACTCCATATTGTCTACTATTGGATTGTATTGTATTGTATTGTATTGGATTGGCCTGGGGTAAAATACTGATTCCACATACATTACTTCTTACATTTAACCTTGATACCTTTTGATTACCCACTTGACACCATATGTAATCCATCTTCATATTCCTTTGATTATTCCTACTCTATTGTATTGCTTTGTTATTTGTTGATATCTGTTCACTGAGCTTTGTAAGCTCAGCCGCATTTCTTTTCCTGCGGCAGGTTTAGTAGGAAGTTGGGTTATGGAAGAAGATTTTGTTTGGGCTTAGAAGACTTCACCCTGTTAGCTTTTGGCTGGACTTAGAGATGACTAGAGGCTTTTGATGATGGGCTTAGTATATTGTGTTGGGCTTAGTTCATTATTGTTGTTGTTCTTTTGTATTTTGTTTAGTTTTTCCCTTGTAACCTTTGTAAGCTTTGTATGGAAATGTATCTCCGTTTGGCTTGTGTTCTGAATTGACTCCATAATGTTACACTTTAGCCCTTCTCGGGTTGGGGTGTTACAATTATGGTATCAGAGCACAAGTTTGGATCGGCGGATGCAACATCCGTAGAGCTTAGGCTATGACTTGTGAGTTTTTGGACCATTAGGCTTCACTGTAGGAACCTAGGAAACAACTTTGAGAACTTGCTTTAGGAACCCCCATATGAACTTAAGTTTTGACCAGTAAGGAATGGGTAGACTTTAAGAGTTTGCTTATGTATCTTTGTTTCCGCATTACTCTGATTCGTGCCTTACGTTTAGCTATGCCTTTTTGGAATCATCCTTTTTGAGTTAGAGATTTTGCACCACCTAAGTTTACCACTAGTAAGTTTGAAGGCATTTAAGATTTCACTTTAATGCTTACCGCTATTCCGATTTTATCTTTGATCTCTGATCTGTTTGTTGATCCTTTTGACATTTTTGGCATTCTAAGAACCTACATGGCGATGACGTGTTTGATGCACTCTATTGTTCGTATCTTGCTTTTGGCAAACCCTCTGTAAGTTTTCTGATGTTATTTGATTTTGTTTTACTCATTCTTTCCATCTTTGAGAAGTCGGGTGATGTTTAACCACGAGTATAAGATTATTTCCTTTCACTTTGAACGATAAAAGGTTTGCTAGATTGATCTGTCTTTCTTTGGAAGGTCAACTTCGATTTGATTCTGATATTGAATTGGTTGCTTAAGCATTCGAGACACTGACAACTGATTATTCTACTATGCCTCACCTTTGATGTATTGAACTTTTTGAAAATCCTCTACCATGATTTCCGATCAGTGAACTTTTGCTATCTTTATTGCTTTGGAGACTCGTACGTTACTTTCGCGGTTATGAAATTCTCTTGTACCTATTTTGTCCACCGAGGGATGAACATTTCGTGTGAATTATGTTTTGGCACCCTGAAAGTTCGGATATGATTCTTGTTGAACCACCAAGTTTCCCACCGGAGGATGGAACTAGATAGAACCTGAAGATGACAGACAACGGTAACCTGGAAGACGAAAGAGTTGATGACATACCTCGCAAGACGAAAGAGTGGACGAGCAGAACGCAGGAACCTGGTCAAGACGGCGAACCTGGAGCTGATGAAGAACATACAATCTCACTTCCCTATTCATCTTAGTCGTACTAAGATGAATTGAGAGTGGAAGTAGACTGGATGATGAGGAGATTGAAGATCGCACCAGAGATTCACCTTACTCAGTCACATGCCAAGAAGAAACTACAGAAGGCTTGAGGAACCAAACCCAAGATGATGATTTCGTTTCACCCTCAGATTGGAAGATGGACGAAGACTGACTACTCGGACATAAGAAGATTCTAAAGAGACGAATTCTTGAAGCGAACCTTATGATGGAGGAATTGATGCCCTAGTGACATGTCTCTCTCTGATGATGATTGTTTGATTTTGTTACGTCTTTTCGAGCTTCGTATGTTTTGACGACGTCGTTTCGTTATTGATCTTTGAATAGGGCTAACCCAGAAGATAGTTGGACTGTTAGGTGGATTTGTAGATTTGTTTCACTGATTGAGATAAAGTATGATCATCATGAGGGCATATTTATATGATGCTAGTATTATGACGTCTGGCCAACGTGATAATACTCACATCATATAACGTGCACTTGTTGTGTTCATAGGATGTCTTGAGAAGTGCCTTAGTGGAGACTTAGATTTCTGTTTCATTTGCGAGGATCTGCGAATAGTGAGACTTTAGGGCTCTTTCAATCTGTACGTTTGATCTACCTTATCGCCGTACGTTTTGATATGATTGGTTACGCGTCACGTGATTGTTTGACTTATATGCCTTGATAAATCCTAAGTTCCGTTGTAGAGCTTCCTGCCATTTATGTTGTCGGTCAACTTATCTTCTACCTATATGAATTTGATTCGAGCCACACCTATGCCTTGCTATGTATACACTTCTCACATTCGATGAATTCGTTTCATGATGACCTGTTATGAGTTAAAATATGAAGTTTTGGGATTTTGAGAATCAAGATCTGTCGGTCTACGAAAATACCTTTGGAAGGTTGTATTGAAGACGAAACTGTTTGAAATCTGAAGAGTTAGATTTATATATGTCATCTTCGTGATGCTATCATTCGATACATTCTCATCTGATCAGCTCTTTTCTTTGCCGCGGATGGAATACCCACCTAATCCTACATCTTCCTTTGAATATCTTTTA